>JAGPOY010000678.1:0-13218 GCA_018983105.1 Silene uniflora | reverse complement strand
CCTGATTTTTTAACGGGTTACAAAACTATCGTGAATATTGTACTCCCTCGATTCCTATTTTATTTTGGGATGTCTTTGTTATACTTTTTATTTTAGGATTATATTTGATGAGCAATTTGATCCATTTGTCATTTAATAAATTAGTCACCTCCTCCTTTCTTGATCTTTGTGTCAATACCAAAATGACAACAATTGAACGGGACGAATTAAGTATTTCAAATTAGCTAATTACTTTATTTATTAGGACTAGACCTGGCAAACAGATCGGGTCGTCGTGTTGGGTTCGTGTTCGTGTCACATGTAAACGGGTCATAGACCTTTCAACCCAAACCCGACCCGTTTAAATCTCGTGTCGTGTTCATGTCGACCCACTTACATAAACGGGTAATCAAGCCTCAACCCTAACCCGTTAATTTCGTGTCGGTTTCCTGTCGTGTTGTCGTGTCATGTCAATATTTGGAAAATTTTAAGTATATTTATATGACAAAAAATAAAAAAAATTAGGATTAATTTATGAGATATTCTATATGGTATCCCTTTACTTTTCGAGTTTCTACGTGGTACCCCTACACTTTTTAAAACATACATGGTACCCCTAATTGTTGTCATTATCACTAAGTGTACCCTTAAACTTTATTTTCCGTCAATTAAACTCAAGTTTAGGCGTTAACTGCTTACTTGGACGCAAAACCAAGCTTGTCATTTATCATCCAATGACAATATGACATAGGGACTCTATTAGGCTCAATATCCATCTATGAACGTGATAATTTGGCATGGGATTAATAAATTTTCCGTCAAAATTTTTTTAGCCCATATATATCAATAAATATTAGGATCGAGATGGAAATTGAGCCTAATAGAGTCCATTTGTCACGGGATAATAAATGACAAGCTTGGTTACGCGTCCAAGTCATCACTTAACGCTTAAAACTGAGTTTAATTGACGGAAAATAAAGTTTAGGGCTATACTTAGTGATAATAACAATAATTAGGGGTACCATGTATGTTTTAAAAAGTGTAGGGGTACCATGTAGAAACTCGAAAAGTTGAGGGGTACCATATAGAATATCCCTTAATTTATTAAACAGGTCATTCGTGTCGGGTTCGTGTTTAGAGAGCTCAACCCAAACCCGACCCATTTAAATATCGTGTCGTGTTCGTGTCGACCCACTTACATAAATGAGTCATTTAACCTCAACCCAAACCCGTTAATTTCGTGTCGGGTTCGTGTCATATTTTCGTGTCGTGTCATTATTTGCCGGCTCTCATTTAGGACTACATTAGCAACACGGAGTTATTTTCGGATTGGTTTCCTTTTCTCCAGGTTGGGCAAACATGGCTTAGAAATTAAAACATGAAATTTAAGCCCAACAACCCGGTGTAGATTGTTTGGACAAGGTTGATTCGACCCAACTTGTTAGAAGAGGTATATATTGGTTAGATACCCTCGTCTGTAACTGTGAGAAGAAGAAGAAGTAGAAGTAGAAGTAGAAGTAGAAGAAGCAGAAGAAGCCGCCTTTAGATACAAGGATTCCCTAATTGTCCTTAATTCCAGGTAAATTCTTGTTTTACATGTGATTTCTGTTGTTTTCCTGCATATCTTTTAACCTTGATTGCTTTTTCTTGTTTCAATATTTATTTATTTTCATGATTCAATTTTAATAAATTTCAATTCAAGTCTTTGTATGTGTTTCCTGCTTTTCTATGTGAAAATTCAGCCTTTAGTTTTCATTTGTGTTAATTCCATGAATTTATTTTTTCATCTTATTTGAATACTTTGTTTAGTATGTTAATTAATGTCTAATTCAATAAATAAGTTTATATGGTTTGATTAGAACAATAATTACTGTTGAACTTGATTTCATGTTGGAAATTTATCGTCTTTGAGACTAAACTTTTGTGTTATGTCTACCGTACCTGTAGACATGGATTATATGTTGGACCTGGGGTTTGAACCGGAAGAGGCAGGTAAACGGGGTTGTTTTGGAACATATCTATTTGAGGTTTTCAATGTAAGGATCGACAAAGTACCAATGGATTGTCAATCTGTCTATGGTACATTTACAGTTAAAGATGAATATGGTATCTTGGAATTCTATAACAAACTACCAATGGATTGTCTATCTGTCAAACCAAATGGTACCTTACTATCACTTAGGCAGCCGCCTCGGCTAATCCCGGCTACTGGTATAATTACTCTTTCTTTAGATCTCAAGGACAAGTATGGTAATGAATTTGTTAAAGGATCATTTACTTTGGATCTTACCGATGAAAAGAACTCTGATGTTTTTGATAAATATCGAGTGACTCATATTGATGGGAATGTGGGATCAGCTTTTGTATATTACACACTGCCGCTTGTTGCACTTAGATCCAAAATTAAAATTCAACTCATAAAAGGTGACGAGGGTATCGGGCATTCCGATGTGGAAGGAAAAATTGTTGCTCGTTATGGAAACGATTATGACAATGATGATGATGATGATGAAGTGAAGCAATATTCAAGGTTCACACTTTATGATACAACAGCCAACGATATAACTTTACAACTCAAGGATAAGGATCTACTCCCTCTTTCGAGGCCATGGGTGGTTGTGCCTGCCCGTTGCTCTATTGTAATTGATATGGACTTGAGGTTTCATCATTCGGATGGTCAGGAAGACCATTTTCAAGCTTTTCAAATTGAAACTCTTGCATGCCCATATCGTGGCCTTTTTCGAAAGATTAAACTGAATGATGCAACTTTGATAGTATCAGTTACTTCCTCCATTATCATATGATGTACCCATTTTATTACAATACTCTTCACATATATGGGTGCATCATTGAAAAAACGGAGGAAGTACTTTTTCTTGCGAAGAACCTTTCCCCTGCTAGGTTGCTCGTGGTAGGTTTTATGTCTTGGGGAGTATCTTTATCTCTTTTAATAAATCCTGTAACTAAGTTGAATCTGATTTGCGCAGTCAGGAGTCAGAAATTAATCTAATTATATTATGTAGGATCTGTAGTTTGCTTTAATGTATGCATTTGTACTCCGTTTGAGTTAACCGGAGAATTAGCTGTATGAAAACATTAATATTATGACAAGAATGAATGTGTTTTATAAGCTTGAGGTTATGATACATCATTTTTCTAGTTTTCCATTCGTTTAAATGTCTTCCCTATACAGTGTTTGCGCCGAATAATTGCGCAAGTGTTGTTCCTATTTCTTCAATCTACTAGTTGTTGGACGTCGCATGATGTGCGTGATCCCCAAAGTAGAAGAAATTATTGAAACAATTGTATGGAAAATGTCATGCTTTATCATCGCGGTTATAAAAATTATGATCCACCTGCCGACTTCATAAGGAGCGAGGTTGGCTGAGGAAGTGTTCTTTATTGTCAGACGGGATGTCGGGATCCTCTCATAGAGGTATATGGAATACAAAGAACCTTGTTCATTAATTCATCCTAATTCCTAAGCATACCCAATGTCCATGAATTCATGATCAAGCGAGAAAATTGTGTTCAGATGGTTGAAAACAATACTCATTGTCTAAACAAACCACTAAAAGATTTGCTCAGTAATGTAATCTAAGTTAAAAATATATTTTAATAATAAGGACAATTTTGCGAAAGGAGATGGCACTCAGACGGGTTTCTCACGAGAAAATGTGAAATAAATTTGTGTATCAGAAATTCAGAATCAGAAGTGTAGTGTAGTGTAGGTGCATTTTCATCCATTTAGATTATTGAGCAGGTGGCTATTGGCTAAAGGAAGCAGCGTTTTCCGATGATTTTTCATCAAGAGGAAGATGTACCTGAATGTCGATTTGACGATTTCTACTCTGGGTTAATATACAGGTAAATAATGGCATATTATCAGTTGGTATGCGACAATCATCCCGTTCATGTTGTGAGTACAACTTAGGCTCGTATTTGGATACAGGCTCTTCTGTAGGTTCACTTTCTTTTTGATAGACTTTGTCAGGGTAAGAATAAAGGGCTGTTAAGTTCTTCCCTCCCTGAATTTTAACACTCTTTTGCTGAGACATTAGGTTATTTTGACAACGTAACGCCTGTTGATTCAAGTGCTCTGGATTATTTCATGAATGAGATTTGACTCGGCTGATCCATATGGTACTAAATGGATGCCTGCCATGGTAACCATTTTTTCTCCAAATGATTGGGATTTAGAAACCAAACCACTGTTCCGCATGGTTCAGGGTAGAAACCAAATCTATTGGTACCGAACTGGTTAAGTTTGATATGTTAACACCGTTGATCCAACTGTTCAGGGATTGTAGGTTCACTATTGTGAGGCTCCTCACCTTTGAATACTGATCAACCACTAAAGATCGACTTGCCGTGGAATTTCCCATTGCTGAGCATTAAGTTTCATGAATGAGTTTTAAATCGCTCAATCCTTGAACCAAATTCCTGGTACCAAACGGATGTTTTTCACAAACGAGGTTGTCATAGCTCTTTGCCTCTTTATATATGTACCCGATGGCGTTCTATGCACCCAAACTCATATGTTGAACCAACTAACCAAGTCAACCAACCTCAATCAAGTTTAACTCAAGCAAGTGCAGCTACTTTCTAGCTGCAATTCTTTATTCAGTAATAAGCATAATTGTGTTCTCTCGAAAAACCGAATTACTGACTAATGATGATTACGTTGCAGGTGTATACTGGGGAGTGGTTTAGGCATTATGTGCCACTAAAAAAACGGGCAGAGTTAAGTGGGGCAGACAACCTAGGCGAGCTATCTCCTTCAAATGCTACAAAGCGTCGACTCTACGATTCTGGAGCTTAGGTGCACAATTTGTCCTTTTGTTTATCTACCCCGCGCAGTGAGGTGAAATATCTCTTAACAATAAGGGTGTTCTTTTATATCTTACTAAATCTGTGATGGTGGAAACTGGTAATGATTGAAACTTCGTTCGCATTTTCTTGTGTAACGACTAACGAGCTGTAGAAAACATTTATACTGGAAAATTTCTGCTCAAAAAAGATCTGAAGTATTTCCTCATATATAGTCAATATAGTTTATGGAGTCCGATTTGCATGATTGCATGTCGAAGAGAGCTTCCAACACTCCTACATACGAAAACACATCTTGCCATATGCATGCTTCTGTAAAATGGAAGAAAAGGAGCTCTGAACTGTCTGAAGGGGTATGAGTCGGGTAGGAAGACAGGGTAATAGAGCTCCTAAACTCGCACCTGGTTAAGTTTGATATGTTAACACTGTTGATCCAACTGTTCAGGGATTGTAGGTTCACTATTGTGAGGCTCCTCACCTTTGAATACTGATCAACCACTAAAGATCGACTTGCCGTGTAATTTCCCATTGCTGAGCATTAAGTTTCATGAATGAGTTTTAACTCTCAAGTGCGTAGTAAATGGCCGCCTGTCATGACGTCGTTTTCCTGCCAATGATTAGGAACCACTCTCTACCTTCACTCCTTCACTCTCATGTAATCAGTGAAAGGGAAGGTAAGATTGACATGAAAGAATGAAACAAAACTGGTTCCCTTTGTCTGGAGTCGTTTCTGTCTGCCCAAATTCTATTTTATTTGTTCAGAAGAGATTGCTCACCAGTGACAGACTGACAGGCTCATTCAGTTTGGTATTGCTACTGATGGCTGTTGTGTGGTCTGTGGCAGTGCTCAGGAAAATTTGCAGCATTTATTTTTTGAATGTGCTTTTAGTAATCAATGTTTGGTGTTGGTATAGAACTGGTTCAATGTCCATTGGCAGGGGGATGTAATGGAATTGATACTGAGATGGAGGTGTAGGTCCTCATCGAAAGAAGACTATGATGGCAGCAATTGCAGGTCTGATCTACTGCATATGGGAGAACAGGAATAGGTGCGAACATGATCAGGTTGTCCAGTATCCTAAGGCAGTGCTCAGTCGAGTTCAATGTAACATCAACATCAGGATAGCAAAGTTAGGACTAGAGGTTTCGATTAAATGAGCTTTGGAAGTGTGTGTAATGTAATTATGGTATTATATGTTTGGTGTAATATGGTTTGAAAGGTTTATCGATGAAAGTTCACATTTCACCAAAAGAAAGAAGAATGCAACAAAACCACTGTTGCAATGCAAACAGAACAGTTTCTTTCACGAACTAGGTTGCCAGCGATTTTTTTTATATATGTACCTAGTGGTCTTCAACGAACTCAAATCCGATTCTTGTGACAGATAGAACAACAAACAGTGCAATGTTCTGGTGGTTATTCCTTTTGTGATAACTCCAGTTTGTTCTATAACCAGAGTATTGACAGGAGATTTTTATCTTGTGTTGTGCGGAAGTTTTCACCCTAACATCTTGCATGATATGTCTCTAAAAGAACCGGACAATTGGACAAAGTCAAGCTAGCTACTTCAAAATGCGACACAGCATCAACTCTCTGGTTCGAGAGCTTAAGTCCACATTTCACCCTGGTTTATCTACCCGGCTAAGTTAGGTGAAATATATCTCTAACAAGTAGGATTGAATCCGTGTTATTTTATGTCTTGATAAATCTGTGATGGTGGAATTGGAAATGATTTGAAGCTTCTTTAGCATTTTCTTGTGTAATGAACTATTCGAGACATTTATACTAGAGAAATAGAAGTTTTGGCTTTCACTGATATTGAAAAGCAGCATAACAGGCATGGATATATATATAGCACACATTCATTCTTCATCTAATTCTCTGGCTAACTCATACCGAGTACAAACAAATAAATTGAAAAAACCAGTGATCCTTACTTGATCCTGTATGTTGAGTTGCAAAATTACATCGTTGGTGGTTGTCTCATAAAGCGTGAACCACAAATATTGCTCGTCTTCATCATCATCACAATTATCATAATCGTTTCCATAACGAGCAACAGTTCTTCCTTTCACATCGGAATGGCAGCTACCACTGTCACCTTTGATAAGTTGAATTTTTATTTTAGACCACAATGCAATCAGAGGAAGTGTGTAATAAGCCATTGCTGATCCCAACTTCCCATCAATACGAGCCACTTGATATTTATCAAAAAAACATCACCGATCCCTTCATCGAGAAGATCCAAGGCGAATGATTCTTGCGTTGAGGTTAAAAAACGATATATAAATTTCCAAAATTAAATCAACCTAAAGTTTTTAACTGAAACTTCAACAATGGTCGTCGATCTACTGATTCCAAAACTTAAGCAGGGTGTGAATGGCCCTTCGTCAAATCATGGTAAACTTCAATAATGATAAACTTGAACAAATCATTAGATATGATATGATTAAGAAAAATCATGGGAATCTCTGATTACATTTAGGTTAGGAATATATCCGCGATACCAAAATAAAATACGGCATAAAACTTGGACGCATAATTCTCGAATCAAGTACTAAAACAATACACATAACATGGTAATACGGAGTATTAACTAGCAAATGCTGTCAGCCTGTCATGATCCACAGGGAGTGATGGTGCTTCCGTCCAGGTGACCTCGACTTGAATTCACCCGATTTTTTGACTGGCCACAAAAGATGCATTGCCAACAGCCATTACCATATCCACCTTGACTGAACATAGTGGTCTGAAAACATTTCTTCTCATCAACGTTGCGAGGCTTGACAAAATCGTTCCCGGCACGAATACCAATCATTGGTCTCAAGTTCAGGATTTATAAAACTAAATACTTTTAAAACCTAATCTACAACTACAACATCTTGCTAAAATGCTAGTTTAATTAATTGCATCATTATCATCTTTTCTTCTGCTTATTCTTCTTCTTCCTTTTCTCCACCTCTTGCATAACTTCATCAACAGCACTCCGTATGGTAAGTCCAAGGTTGTCCTTAAGCTCGAGATTTTTTTGGCCTGAATCTTCCGGGACATCACCATATGTCCTGCCACTCGATCCACTACCGGGACTATCTTCAGCGTTTAGTCGGCGAAATACATCGATGTGCTCCTCTATCGGATCCACCTTCTTAAAGTAAACTTCTCCTTCTACCGCCTCCACCGCCTCCACATATAGCTTACCTTCTTTCTTCCAATTATTTATTTTCACTTGCCATGTTCGAAATACATCGGGAGGAACCGTTTCACCATTCTCAACCACTCGATAAAGAACATGATCAATATCTGGTAACCTGGAGGCTTCACACAAGAAGATTGCTAAATAAAATAAGGGTCTTTTCCATACATCGGGTTGTCCTACATTATCAATATTCGCTAAACTCGCTATTGCGGTCTCTATTGACTGAACGTTAAAATTAACCCCCTCAAATTTTCCTATTTTTACATAACTTTCACCGTAAGGCAATACGACCCCTCCTGGCATAATTTCCTCTATGTCTCTCACTTCGAACTTGTACCAAATTTCATCCGGATCAGTTAACTGCAGGAATGCATGGAGGTAAACGTCGTGGGCCAAAAGACGAACCTTGATGCCGAATTGTTGATCTTGCGTCTTAAGAGTCACTTCGACGTATTCCCATTTTTCGTATTCTTCGGGTTTTGGACGGAGCACCCGTATCCCACCAACCGTATAACCACCTCCTAACATTTGTCGCAAACGTTTCCTAAACTGCCTAAAGTTTGTAAGTCCTACAACATACTCTATATGGCCAATTATTCTCATGTTTAATGGGATTGATTATACGATTTTTGTTTTTGAAATAGTATACAAATATGGAGTAGTATTGTTGTGATTTATTTATGAGAGTTTGAAACGACCGTTACATACATTTTGAAGTGAGCAAATTTTTAGTATTGTGCTGTATGATTTCTGGTTATGGGGATAGAATATAATCAATGTTGGTGATTTTATAAGTAAAACACCGATTTCATTTAAGTGTAGTCGGGATTTGGTCAAAGTTACGGACTTTCGGATATGTATGATAATGCCAAAAGGTACCTATTGGAAATAACTAATTATTTTTCTAATTTGTGCATAATATCTTGTATAATATATATACATAAGTAGGCATGAGAAAAAGATGATGAGAAAAATCAGAAACCTTTCAACTTTGAAAGAACAAACAAAATACAAAACTCCATTTGTAGTCTCTCGATTCTATTTGCCTAGAACGAGAGGGAATCGATAGTCTTATCCTGCAAAGAGATTTCGTGCAACCCGAAGGCATAAGTTTCAGAGCTAAGGTAAAAGAGAGAGTAAAAGGGCATAAGTTTCAGAGCATAAGTTTCAGAGCTAAGGTAAAAGAGAGAGTAAAAGTGAGTTAGCTTTGGGGTAAAAATCAAAAAAACAAAAAAAGGATATGCAGGCGCCAGGCTTTATGACAGTGTAGATAACCAGAGTTGCTAATAAGAGGAAAGTTTCAGTGTAACAATGACCTAGCTGACTCTAGTATCTCCAATGCTTGCTTTTTCGCAAATTTTCATTTTGTTTCGACTATTCGTTAAGTATAGGACGGGTCAAGTGTCATACCACTCATGTCTATAAGATAATTACGGAGTATATTGTTTTTTTTTTTTTCGTATGCATTCTTATATGGAGTAGTATACAAGTGGTATTACATTTTACTCGTCTTAAGCTTAAAACGGATAGTACGTTTTAGTCGAATAAGAAACATTCGTTTCTCACTTGGAAAGAAAATGTCCCGTATAATCAGTGGCGCCCCCAGGACCTAGACGGTGGGGGTGCGAAATTTTAATGCACCTCGAGTCATAAGTATGTTTAAGCCAAATGAAAATATATTTACACAAGTTTCAAAAGAAAACGGTGTCAAAAATGCAAAACTAAAATTGTTTGGATGATGGATCAAACCTGTGATCTCCTAGTCTAAAGAATTGCACCCTACCACTGAACCACTTAAATTAATATGTACTACTATTACCGTAAATTTTGTTATATCGGGGGATGTAGCCGCACCCACTGCATCCCCGTGGGGACACCACTGCGTATAATGATGAATTTTCAAAATGAAAGTCATGTCAATCTTTGGTTATTGTGGATCATTTACCATGCATTGTGTTGCCATTTTAGTGCAAATTAAAAGGAAGGCTATTGAGTCTTCATTTTTGCCAACTTAAGCCATTAAGATCAGAGAGAGAGATATATAGAGTTATAGACCGCTCAACGCTAAAATTTCTAATGTAAAGTAACCATGCTAAAAATCATGACCGACATTTCGTAAAACGCAATTTCTCACACTCCATGATAAGTGAGAATATAGTTTTGTACAATTACATTACTCTTGAGAAAACAATACCTCTATGACCTAGAATGAATTAGCAAACTTAGTAAGTAAAAACTTTGGTAAACAAGTCATTAAGATCTGGTTTGACCATGCGAGCTAGAGTTAACTAATTAGGTTATTTTGTAATTATCATGTACCGAGTACTTTTTAGTTTTTAGACCAGGTTAGGTTACGTTATTTGAGATTGATCATAGTCTGTTGTTATTGACGCTCATCATGTATTACTCGACTCAAGTACGGTGGTTTCATAGGTCGTTGGTAACAAATTAGATGATCAGGCTTAAATCACAATATT
The DNA here is from genome assembly GCA_018983105.1 of Silene uniflora. Taxonomy (NCBI): domain Eukaryota; kingdom Viridiplantae; phylum Streptophyta; class Magnoliopsida; order Caryophyllales; family Caryophyllaceae; genus Silene; species Silene uniflora. Next base: position 2,735 of record JAGPOY010000678.1, on the reverse strand, counting down.
TTATTTATAGCTTGGGTCGCATGGCTATCAAAATTATACTCTTTCCGTCTCATTCATTTATTTACATTTCATCAAAATATCTCTTCTAAATAATAATGATAAACAAAGGTAGACAAGGAACTTTTAACAAGTTTGTGTGATTTATTTAAGTACGTAAAAGTATAATTATAGTAGTAGTAAATGCTACTGCGTCTCGCCATAAATATCTCATTTGTCCCTGACTTATCTTCCCTGCCTACTTTTACAGTTTTACCTATGTAGTCATTGACTGACCGAATTTTTCTTGATCCTTTTCTCACCTTATTTGTTACCGTCTCTTTTAAGCTAAGACGGGTTAAATAAAATGGAATCTATAAAACGGATTTAAATATGAAAAATGAAAGCACATGGTGTTAAAAAGGGATAATATTTTTGGTATTTTCAAGACAACTTGCATGTAAGTTTGTATCTACTTAACCCGTCTTAAATCATTAAAATACGTACCTTCATCTTAAATAAGAATTTGTGAATAAACGGCTCAAATAATATCCCGCTTTAAATGAGAATTAGTGTATTTGTTATCATTATTCGTTATTGTTATCATATGAAGTATGTAAAACAGTACTATTATAAGAGTTCAAGAGGTCATTATTAACTAAAAATAGAAATTCTTATTTACTAGACGTTGCTATTTTCATGGGAATTGAAGCAGTTAGTAGATCATGCATCCGATATACTACCACTAATTTTATAGTTTCTGAGCATTATACTAAAATTTTTGAATTTTGTTTAAAAATTATGAGTTTGCCAATAAAGTTTTTGAGTTTATTTACCTAAACATTAAACTCAAAAATTTACAATAAAACTCAAAAATATTACATATATAAGTCTAGTTAAATTTGAGTTTTGACAGGAGAAAAATTAAAATTCAACTTATAATAAACTTTAATAAACGTGGAAAAATTACACATATGCTCAAAAACAAGTAACGTTTGAGGTTATAAACTCAGAAAAACAAATAAAATTTGAGGTAGTACCTCCGATGTACAAACCTATTTCTTGAATTGAAGGCCCAATCTTTTGGCTTTTCATCTTTTACTAATGTGTTGCAACAAATGCTACTGCCAATCTTAAGGGTCATGTAATTTTTTGATTTCCTTTTTTCAGGAAATGAAAGAACATTTTTTTTTTTTTTTTTTTTTTGATGACGAGGGGTTGGATCCCCCCGGGCCCATGCATTCCCGCACCACCACATGGACCATGTAAGCCACCTCTTTTGGGGGCTGCAGTGGCCAAATGGTCATCGCCCCAGCTGGTAGTCGAACCTGGGACCTCTCAACTCCTGCATTTCTGCAAGCTTCAAGGTTTAACCCAGCTACCACTAGACTAACACCACTTGGTTTAAAAAAACATGTTATTTACTCCTACTTATTTTACCTGCCCAAAGCATCTTAATGAATCGACGTACTATTAATAAAGCTTACAAGCAAGGACATTCTATCCTATAACTCTATAAGCCATGGCTATATACCAAATAAAGATTTGACCAATAAAATAGAAACTACCCAACGACCAAATTCCTAAGCATTTGAGCATGCCAATTGGAATTAGGTCATTTTCGGAATACACCCTCCACACATTAATGTTCTTCCATTTCTCTACTAATGTGTGGAGGTATCATGTATTTAAGATCGGATTAGGTTATTCGTAGTCGCATAGTCAGATAGTTTTGAAAAAATTATTTATCACACAAAATATTAAATTGAATATAAAATTCTCATGAAAATCCGTGTATGAGTCACCACATAATACAATTTTGTCTAAAACAAATAAGATAGAGTTTTGTGACTATTTTATAGTCAAATGTAACCATAATGGTCTAGCATATGATAACTTGTTTTCTAAAAGTGGCCGGTTACATTTGGCTCTAAATGGATTCAAAATCCCGTCTAATCGTTTCATACTAAAATAGCCCGTCTGAAAGAAAACCAAATGAAAACCCTAAATTCCCAAATGATTAACTTAAAAGGTTGGAAAGAGCTTAATAATCCACTACAATAAGAATTTCCCAAATTTCATAACTTGAAAAGTGAAAAAAGGCATTAAATTTTCCAATGGAAAAGCTTGCACAAAAGTTAAGAGACCGAAAACAGCGGCTTTACTGCAATTGTATTGATGTATTGCTAAGGCCTATGAGAGACACACAGAAGCATCAAGCATGCTAAGTGAGCGGGCAGCTATGCAGGGGGTCATTGAAGAGTTTTGTTGGAGTTTTGTAAATTTTGCCTAGGTAAAAATTTAAGATTTACCTAGGTAAAAATCCAGCAATTAATGTAAATTTTGCGTAAATGTGATTAGGCTCCAATTTTACAAATTGTGTTGTACGTACCATGAACTTAAGTATATTAAGTGTTATAAATTCATTAATTTGTAAATGTCTCCAAGAGATCGATGAAAGAGGCGAGTCGATCTTGATAAAAAAGTGATGTGGCATATTCTGCACCGGTTGACCGGGTCAACATCTTGCCCAGAGTCAACGCTCACTGACCACGTGTCACACAGCACTGGGCTACTTGACCCTCTCGGCCTGGCGACTGGCCAGCCGAGTGACTCTCTCGGCCTGACATCAAGCCAGCCGAGGGACGCATACGGCCTCGGTGCTCACTGATCACAAGTCACACAGCACTGAGCTACTTGGGTCTCGGCCTGGCGACCAGCCAGCCGAGGGACTCTCTCGGCCTGACATCAAGCCAGCC
>JAGPOY010000677.1:10013-31459 GCA_018983105.1 Silene uniflora | reverse complement strand
TCCAAAAAAAAACAAAAAATAATGTATTCCTTGATGCTTATACCAAATTTCTTATAAGATTAAATTAACCACGATAAGTTGCACCTCAAATAAAAAATTAGATGTTGTTTTTAACAAAATGTTCCAATATTTAAGGTCCTAAAATAAAAAACAATACACACTAATTTGGAAGCATAAAATAAAACACGATACACACCAAGGACTCCCAGCTCCAAATATACCAACAAAAACTGCACAATTAGCCAACGTCAACCCAACACACAATTATTTGAATCACCGAAGAAATAATAGAAAACAAAATAAGTTTAACCAAATAACTAATAATATATACATTAAATTGTCCTGCGGTGCACCAAAATAATTTATCTACGCAGTTTTTACACAACCTTCAAAATACTTAACAGTCAATTGAGCAATCTAAACAACATAACGATAACGGCGACTTCCATTACCAAAAACGACAAACATTTCCAACCGTGAGACCAAACAAATATACAGTCAGATACAACTGTTCCGTACAAGTTTAAAATATCTTGGGGTACCGCGCGCTTCCGCGCGCGGTGCAACCAACTAGTTGAATTCAAAAAGTGCTTAACCTCAAGTTATATAACAGTAAATCTATTGGTCCTATAGAATAATTTGTATACGGAGTATAATTTTGCATATTTTAAGATTAATCAGGTTAAATAACAAATTATTTACTTATTTAACCTAATTTATTAAAATTATGTTTTTACTTCTTGAGCTTAATTTTTCACGGTGTTTTTTTAAAGGTAGAAGTACCAAATTTCTTACTAATCCTTTAATCATAAGGTCCCGTTTACCAATTTGATAATGGAAATAAATTTGTTTTTTTTTTTTTTTTTTTACTTNAATTGTATATCCGTCTTAAAATAAATACGAGTCACGAGAACACAAGAATATGTGATCTAATAGATGGTCGTTAGTGCGAGTGAAAATGGTACTATGAATCTGAAAAAAACAAGTTGAAGTAGAAAATTGGGACACCATAATCAATAACTTTGATCACAACCAATCACCAATATCTCCGTCACTCTCATCTTCACCATCATCAACTTATGGGATACCAGCACAAACGAAGCAGCTCAACCGACAACAATGGCGGAGTCGGTACCCCACTTCCTCAAATAGTCAACAACAGTCCACGTTTCTCCACCTCCGTCACCCGTCGTGCTCCCTCTTTCAAACGCCCCACCACCACAACCACCGCCTCTTCCTCCACCTCCTCCGCCGCCGACACCACCACCAACCACCACCATGAGATCGACCTCGTTCTCACTTCCCCAAGATCTGACAACAATTCCCATTCTACCCCTGCTCCTAATTCCTCACACTTCAGCTTCCTTAATCATAGATTTGTTGGTGGTGGTAATTCTGGGATTGCTGCTGGTAATTGTATGAATAATAACGAGGTTAATAAGGGAAAAGGATCGTTAGTTGATGTTGGGTTTATTAGAGAAAGGAAGAAGTTATTGGGTCAATGGATGTTCTTTTTGTTTTGCGGATTTTGTTTATTTTTGGGTATTTTTAAGTTTTTTGGATCTTATAAAGTTAATACTACTCTTGATCATCAGCATCATAATTCTATTCATCAGGTAATTAATGCACTTTTATTTGCTAAATTTTGCATTTCCTATGTAGTTTACGAGTATTATTTCCGTCCCAGTCATTTGTTTACCGTTTATATTCATTGGGAGAGGTATTTTAATCACACGTAAACAAATGATTGGGATGGAGGGAATACGTGTGTAATGAATGTTCCTTTGTTTGTGGATTACTTCTAATTTTGGCGTGTTTTACTTGTTTCTAGTAGATGAAGTTGATTATTAGCTGGTTAGTATACAATATATTGACTTTATAGATTGACTTCATTAAATTAGGAGGGGAAACAAGTTTTGATATTGCCCTTTTGAAGGGAAAACTATAAAGGGATATTGGTTGATTACGCGATTTTTAAGTTGAGGTGATCATTTTGCTACTGTATTTTCCCTGTATAACCTTATGGTGTTTGCAAGGATTATAGAGAATGATGGTAATAGTTGGTATCGAGTTTTGAGGCAACGCGTAGTAAATATATTGTCTTCGCCTTTATTTATTTGTTTCCTCTCGACTCAGTCTAGATAAGTTTGTTAAAGAGAAGATTCAGTTGGTTTTAGTTCAATAAAGTGAATCTTATCAACTTAAATCGAAGACAATATATCTTAATGATTGTAGGCCGATTAAACTAATGGTAAGCTAGGTTTGAGAGACTGAGTGATTATGGAGTGAAGCTGGTAATAACTGGCGCTGAGTGATAGTTGACCTTTCCGTCGTAGTTTAACCAGTCAAATAATTTCTTCAAATGATTTCGTTAAGTTGTTTTGAGTGTGGATTCTTGAGTTCGGGATGGTTCCCGATTGGATGTAGGTGGTTAGTTTTGGTACCATGCTTCCGTTATATATAGTTGGGAGTTTTAGAATTAGAAATTGAAATTGAATGTAAGAACTAAGTAGTTTTTGAGAGATGGACACTTTTAGTATTCAGTAATATTGCTGAATTGAGTTGGTAAGGAAAGACGCTTACGAGTTAAGTTGTTTAAGTTAGATAACCTGTGGTTTCGCTCTTTTCTCCCTGTAAGTATAGGATTCATTCCTTCCAGAGGGACAGATGTGCCGGGAAAGGGATCACGAACTCTAATGTGACGATTCATCAGTTTGGTGTAATTGTGAACCATTGCTTTCTGAAGTCCAGGAGTGTAATCGATAACTTAACATGTGAAATGGTTGCTTTCTATGAGTTTGTAGTCGTTTGGAGAATAGGAGTTGCAAGTTGCAACATGATGCAGATTGAGAATTTCACAATTTTAAACAGAGTATTGATGATTTGAAAGTAAAGTGTTAGTAGTAAGCTATTCATAGTTGAATTTATGTCCTGCAAGGGCCGGCTACTAGTTTATCCCGGAGAGAATGTATGCAAGAAAGCCCTGAGTATTGAACTGCTGTTGAACCTGGTTAAATGTTTGCATTGCCTTATTTTGTTTTGTGTTTATGAAGAATACTGGGTGCCTATATTTGTGTAGGTTCAGTTACCTACATTTGCAAGGCTCAACACTACCCTTATATCCTTGTACTATCCATGTTTAGGACTTTGGGCAAGTCGTAGTTAATATTCTTTTACTGCTTTGGAAGTAGCCAAGATTCACGATATCAAGTTGGAACTTAGTTACTGTGGGTTTCACGTTTCCAGGGGACGCAGTCTTCTTTTTACTGCTTAAGGTTCCATGACTGTTAGTCTGTTAGACAGGACGTGTAGTTCTACGAGTTTTGAAGATTGAGAGCACAACCATATTACCTCTTTCCCATGCTGTTTCAAGGTCTACAATGTAGGGTATATTAATTGATGTTGGAAAGCAGCTTTAATCTATATTAATTGAATTCAATGTGGTCAGGAATCTGCTAATATGAATCCGTAGTCATGTGATGCCACACAATCTCCTGGTTGCGAACTTGGGTAAGATGGTCATACGGTAGGATAAGGTAGACAAGACATTTTGAGATTTCTAGGTGTACTTAATCTCACCCCAAACCTTAAAAACTCACACCAGTTACACCAGTCTTTACCTAAGACGTGCTTCTCAGTGTTCCATTTCTTGGATGTCTTCACTTTACGTTTTCTTTCCCTCTGACACCAATAATCAGCTGACCTTGAGTAATCTTTGATGATAGGCTCATTCTGGCTCCCACTTCTCTCGCCAATACCATCCGGACCACACCTCTCATAATTATGGCTATAGAGATGGAGTTGATACAAGGGACGATGACAACAATCTCGAGAACACATTAATGATGGTGGCCTCTGGTGTAGTCGATAAAGCCAACCGAAGAGCTAAAGTAAGTCCAATAAACTTATATTTTTGAGATTTTAAACATAGTTTCTTATGTTCTGCTGCTCATTATATGATTGTCTTTCAGTATTCTGAGATATGGGCCAAATCAAACAGCCAGAATTTCAGCCAGTGCATTGAACTGTCAAAAAGTCATAAAAGTAAGAATCCAAAAAAAAAAAACTTGAATTGCCCGAATCGTGAATGGTTTCTTCATATTACAGCTTTTTACCCACTTCGATATTATTTTGCTTGGCAGGACTGGATGAGAAGACACATGGTTATATTCTAATAAATGCTAATGGTGGCTTAAATCAGATGAGATTTGGGGTCTGGTGGCTGTTTCTTTTCCACTCAAATTTGTATCCATCCACACATTTTGCTCTGTGAACTCTGTGATCTGATGAAGTAATAATTTTAGAGTGCAGATCTGTGATATGGTTGCTGTTGCTAAAATTATGAAGGCTACCCTTGTTCTTCCTTCTCTAGATCACACTTCCTACTGGGCTGATGAAAGGTAACCCACATTCCCCCTTTTTCCTTGTCGACATTGTCGTGTATAAAACTTCAGTAGTGGTAACGTAGGCTTTTTTTTTTTTTATAATAATAAACCTCACAAGTTTAAATATATTGGTTAATTGGATCACAGTGCTCTGAGCTTGTATTACACTCACTACTCACTGTGAGTTTTTGTTTGACTTCCTGTGGTCACCATGGCAACACTGCGAACTTTTTTTTTACTACATTTATATAATTAATTTTTATTTGAAATATAATTGTTTCAAAGATTTTTTTGTTATGTAAATATTGCAGTATCTTATTATAATTTTTTTTTTCAGTATTTTTGTGAAGGATAAAATATTGAAATTTTGACTTCAAATAGTCAAACAGGAAGATCATAGTGTAAAGGAGGGAGTATAATTTTATGGTACTGATTTGAATGTGCTGTGCGCTGACGATATTTAAGTGATTCACTCTAGTTCAAAGTTTGTCAAGAAATGTTTGTCAGTAAATGTCTGCTGTAAGTATAGTGCATGATTCACTGTGGTTCTTTGACCGTGTTTAACCGATACCTTCTGCATTTACAGTGGTTTCAAAGACTTGTTTGATTGGCAGCATTTCATGGAAACACTGAAGGACGATGTCCATGTTGTTGAAAACTTACCTCCTGAATTTTCAAACATTGAACCTTTTAAGAAGACACCAATATCTTGGTCCAAGGTATGATAAATGTATCCTCTAATTGTCATCATAGTACTAAGACTAACTTCCATGACCAGCCTATGAAACATATCTTCTATATTAATTGTTCCTGCATGATACTCGTATTAAATAAGCTAAATGTTGTCATAATTGTTGATTGATTAGAAATGTTATTGATCAGGTTAGTTATTACAAGCTAGAAGTCCTCCCTCTTCTGAAGGAGCACAAAGTAATCTACTTCACTCATACTGATTCCCGCATTGCTAACAATGGTATTCCTAATTCCATACAAAAGCTGAGGTGCCGTGTCAATTATAGGGCACTAAAGTACTCAGCTCCCATAGAAAAACTTGGAAATACCATGGTTGAAAGAATGAGGGAAAATGGAAGCCCGTATCTCGCCCTCCATCTGAGGTCAGTTTTCGTACTTGTACTTCCACTTACTGTACTAGACAAGTAATTAAGTGTATTTACTACTCCATAGAACTGGCAAAACTTGTTCGACACGACTAGAACCCGAAAAGAACAATCCAAAATTGACCCAGAGCTAAACGACAAGACTAAAGCGACTAATTTGAAACAAAAACCTCACTTGTCATGACTCAAATTGGCCCCGAATCTGACCGTTTGATCCCATCTTTAGCCACTGACTTAAAACGACCTGAGCCTGAACTTTCCAATACTCAAAATAACCCGATAACAGCGTACCAAGAATAACCAAAACCTGTGATGATCTGACACGTCACAACCAATCAACCCGTTTGTTAAGTCTATGCTTAATGTGTTCTGATTTCTGTGTCTTCTCTTACACGTTATTCTGGTTGCATGATATTCATAGGTATGAGAAAGATATGCTTGCCTTCACTGGCTGCAGTCATAATTTGACAGCCGAGGAAGATGACGAGCTCCGTAAGATGCGATACGAGGTCAGTCATTGGAAGGAAAAGGAAATTGATGGGTCAGAGCGTAGGAAGCTCGGTGGATGTCCATTAACCCCAAGGGAGACTTCCCTTTTATTGAAAGGTCTGGGGTTCCCATCTAACACAAGGATTTATTTGGTTGCTGGAGAAGCGTATGGTAACGGAAGCATGAGCTATCTCACTGACGACTTTCCTAATATCTTCTCACACTCAACTCTAGCCTCAGAGGAGGAGCTGGAACCTTTTAAAAACCATCAGAATATGTTGGCTGGTCTTGACTATGTTGTTGCCCTTCAGAGTGATGCATTTGTCTATACCTATGATGGGAATATGGCAAAGGCAGTGAAAGGACATCGGCGTTTTGACGGGTTTAAGAAAACCATCAGTCCGGACAGGTAGTGTCCCTGTGATATACCACAATGTAATATCTTTTGTTTGTACCATTTGGTTTCTTCCTGATTCAATACGAGCAGGATCATAAGGGCGACAAAGGTCTCTCCCGTGAGTTATAACTAAATCCCTCTAGCTACACTACAAGAAAAAGGCGATTCAGCGACCAACCCATTTAGTCGCTAATGTCCATGAATTGGTAGCCAATGCCATTTGGCGACCAATTAGCGACTAACTTTCCATGGTCGCAATTCACTCATTCTTAATTTTGTCTCTAATTAGTGACCTACTTACTTTTGTCTCTAATTAGAAATCAACTTATATTGATCTCTAATTAGCATGATGTGTGATGCAACCCTCATTTGCAGGACGAATCTGGTGAGAATTATTGATGAATATGATGAAGGCAAAATCACCTGGACGAAATTTGTCTCAAAAGTTCAGAAGCTGCACAAATACCGAATAGGAGGTCCATATTACAGAGAGCCTGGAGAGTTCCCTAAGTTGGAAGAAAGTTTCTACTCAAACCCGCTTCCAGGATGCATCTGTGAAACTATGAAGAAATAGTCAAATCTACTGGATGTTCATTTTGGAGATTCATTTGCATTGTCATAGAAAAGACTGGAAGACACAGACTTTGTAGATTGAAGACTGTAACTTGCTGAACTTTGGGTTCGCGTTACTGGCTGACTTGTGAATACATAAGTCTGGAATCCGCCGTGCCCTTGTTGCCTCGTGTCGCTGCTTGAACTGCTGTCAGATAAATAGCAAATCATTCTTAGAAGGCGGTGTCAAGAAAGGAAATGTTCTGTGAGAAAAATTTTGATTGTATTTTTTGTTGTGGGTTTTCTTACGCAGCCAACAACGATATAGATGTATTGACTATTGAATGTATTGATGTACTCGGATGATCGGATCAGTCAGTTGTCATACGAAGAAGAATACGAGTAATATTTGTCATACAGAAAAAGAATACGAGTAATATTTGTTGGTACCTGCTAGATTTTCTGTTATCAGTAAAACAATGTTACCAAGTTTCCACTCTTCATTTTTGCCCTGAATACCAGAATATTGGATGCTTGAAGCATGCCCAAATCTGATCCTTGTGTAAAGACCGGGCCAGAAAAAAGTGAGTTGAATAATCCGACTCAAATCTGATATCCAAAAACTACAACTCGAAATGACCCACTTTGAAGTGACCCGCCAATGTGGCCCCGGTTGAAATCGCGTCTCAAAAGAGTAACCGTGTTTAATTGAGCCAACCTGAACGAACCATGTCTCAAATGACCAATAATAGGAGGCTTAAACATCCAAGATGATCCAGCTCGAAGTGATAAGAGCCAAACCCGATTCCTCTTAAGTAGTCTTATCTAAATATTCACTTGAAGACCTTCAAGCTTAAGATTACCTCTATTCATGCTATGTAGTTCATTTAAGTGAGAAATTCATAGTTTACCTACTCTATACAAAAATTTCAAAACTCCCATTTTCTAATTTTTCTTCAAAGTCCCACTTTTTCTCGACATTTTCTTTAAACTTCCTACCAAAAGCCCAATTTCACGAAAATAAATGTCATTTTTTAGGGAACCGTCATTCATGAAATATCTTTATTTTTATTTTCCTACTACGACGACTCCCTTTGTCTTGCTCATTTGTTTACCTTTCATATTTTTTTTAAGGAGTATTTTAATTAAAGTAAACAAATGATTAAGACGAAGGAGGTATATTGCAAGATTACCACAATCCTAAACAAGGCTAACCTCCTGAACATTTTCCCAATAAATTTCTCTTTACACTTATAACATTATACCCTGATGAGATGAGCATGTTTGTTAAAAAGCATTAGAGGTTCGATTTGTACAACTATCGCAACACAACTTTTTCTTTCGACATTCTATTGGGTTTGCTATAACATCTGTGATTCCGGTCATATCTAGGGACTAGGGGAAGGGTGCACCCGTGCCGAAGTTATTAATTTCTACTAGATGTTATCGTAACAAGTTAGTGACGACGTTTAATTCCAAATCGATGAGCCGGTTTTACAGACCCTGTACAATGAATGGTAGGTGATGCAAGTGATCAATGCTTGGCCCCCTACCGAATCTAGAAATATTATCAAGCTTAGGCAGGAAAATATATGGAGTGTATTTTCCGACATTTTTAACTTAAAAAGGGAAAATATTAACCAAGCGCATGCAAGGCATTGAGTTACTTGCGCAATTAGCATCTAACCCGCTGTTTACCATAGTTAACTAAGGGTGTGTTTGGATAGGAAAAAAAGGAGGGAAAGGGGGGGAGACGGAAGGAGGGAAGGCGAGGGAGAATGAAGGAGGTGATTTTCCCTTCAAATCTTGCCTGTTGGTGGGAAAATAATTCGGCTTGTAGGAGAGAAATGATAGAATCCATTTTCCCTCCCCTCCAAATCCGTCTAACTTCATTTTGCTAACCAAACAACGTATTTCTCATGCTTCCAATTCCCTCCCCTCCCTTTCCCTCCATATCCCTCAATCCAAACACACCCTAAAGGAATAAACAAGATATCCACAAATGATGACACAATGCCATCTCAATTGCATTCAGAAAGACTTCAAGGGGGATCAAACAACCTGCAACTCCCGTCCTTCGGATGAGAGAGAGGTCTAAATCCATAAACAAGTAAGGGAAAACCAGATAATTACGAAGGCTCAATGGCAAAAACTCGAAATCACACGTTCAATCCAACAAACGTCTGATCACACAATGTAACTAACTAACACTACTGGAGAATAGAATCCACAAGATCTTGTAGTGGTGCAAGCTCGCCCTTGTCGATCAGTCGGAATTCCTGCATGGACCCAATTTTATTAGTACTAAGCTTTTCAAGACATTATACAGGCAATAACCCTGAAATATCGCATGTAATTAATCTTCTCTAGGGTACTACTGAATGCCACTTATAAAATTTCTCAAGAACGTGACTTCACAGCAACATTACAAGTTAACCACCAGGCATTTAGTTTCGCGTCCCGTTTATTTTAAACGTGTACTCATATTATACAAAAATATTTAATGGGAACATGCACAAAAAAAATTAACGTCGTCGCGGTGTCTAAAGTTATGGGTCCTGTCTAACATGACTGTCTCAAAGACACTTGCCTATGGCCGGGTAACGTACTTCATAACAATAAAAGCGCCGATAGATTGCTGAACCGTTTTATTTGTTCCACTACATTTATAAGATAAAGAACATGGAGTTTTTGCCTCAACTGGAAGTGGAAACTTAAAAATGTAAATGTTAATATGTCTGATATCAAGCAGGAAAAATGTTCTCTGACCCATGTGAGGTGTTTAATGTGCCAGAATATAATGTTGCATTGTTTCAGAAAAGGACAGTACAAATGAACATATAATGTGGTGCAATAAAGTTTAGTTAAATTTCACTAAATCAGTGCATGTTTTCTAACAGTTCATTAGATTCTTTTCATTAAATACTCCGTCGGCCCACAGAAAAAAAACATGTTCAACAAAACAAGTTGTAGTATATAAATAACATCACGACAGTAGCAAGGATCGGTCGTGGATGTCAGGAAATTTCACATGAAGTTTCATATGTTTGCGTACGATGAGAAGGGTGAGTCGGACCCGACACCTAATATGAAATATTTAAGTCGAGAGTTCTCTCATATTTCTAAATGCGTATTAGATTCATAAATTTGAATGTCTTTGCATACAGAGAATGATCAAAATTCCGCTTCTGTGTATAATGGAGGTTATAATAAGTAAGATTAGCAACTTACCCATGTAAAGAGGACAAAATGCTTAAAACAAGTGTTGAGATGAGCTTCTTCCTTCAAACTCACTATTTTCTGGAAATGGGAGTGATATATGTGAGCATACACCCGGAATAATCTTTTGAATATGGTCTTAACAACATCCTGGAAATTTGCAGGAAATGGAGCCCCTGTGACAGCAGAAATAAGAATACTTGTTAACTTTGTAATGCATGGATAACTTAACTTGGCGGCAATAAGGGAAATTCGATCAGTTCTTGAATGTGAAAACTCTAAAATTTGGAACACATAACTCCGTATGTGAATCTTTAGTCAAATTGTTATAGTGAATTTGACAAGTAAATTAGACAATTAATAAGGGTAAACGATGAACGAAGAGGTTTAATTAGCTGGGTCATTAGATAACTCCGTATGTGATTCTTTAATTAAATTGTTAATAGTAAAAGAGAAATTTTAGATCCAAAAATGTGCCAAATGTAGAAATGGACAACTTCGTTGAACAAGAGGGAGTAAACTCTATGATATTAGCACTTATGTCCTCGTACGACACCCAAAATCTCTAAGACAAGACGGTAATAAAGAGGGCAAACACAGAGCTCTCGACTTGTGTGTTTATTTGGAAACCTGATGGTTAAGGGATCAGTAAATAAGAAGAAAGTATAGTTACCCAATTTTTGCGGAAATATAGATTCATCATCCAGCTGTGTTTCAATCCAGTCCATCAAGTACTCAACATATTTTGGAGCAGATACCTCTATTGGTTTCTTTATAGTAACACCATCTGCCCATCTATACTCGTATCTGTGACGGAAAATAATTTAAGTTAAGTCTCAAAAGTGTCTAACCTAATGAAAGGTGTAAAAGTCATGAGATCATCTAAACAATAAAACAACTTAGATATGTTTATACTCAATTAAGCAGGATGCAATTTCTCTGTTACCGTGGAGGAGCTAGCACAAGCTCACTTAGAATTTTAAAAACCAACAGAGAAATCAGAATATTCTCAAAGGCCCTATAAGTGGATAGGATACATCAACGAGATGATCAACATCGCCAACATCAATCCGAAAATGTACGATGCTCAAAAGAATGCGGCCACTTTAAGAGTTAATTTTACTAGCTTATCATGTAATGCCGACCCTCAAATTGTATAACTCGGCATGCTCAGACTAAAACTACATTAAGAATCAAGAAAGTTACTTTGGCCCGGCTGTCATTGTTGGACAATTCGCTGGCGTGCAGAACTCGGTGAGGGTACCATAAAGCATGTTGACTTGATTGAAGAAATCAACCGCTGTAAGAAGAAATGAGAAAAAAATACAATAAATAATATGACAGCAAAATAATTTCAGAGACTCGAAACCCATCTTGTGTATTGTAAATAATATGCCAGCAAAATAATATGCGGTAAACATCTTGTGCATTATAAGGACATGACAATAGTCAATAGAAATCCATCTAAACTTTAGACAGACTGATGCACACATTAAGTTTCAATCCAAAAAATGATGTTCTAATCTCGCTTACTGCATAACTGTAAAGTTGTCGAGTGATACTCATGACCTGGGCTTGAAACCCATCAACATCTTACACCCGTAAAAATACGACTACATATTACGTCCTAGTTCCCAACATTGAAAATAGAACTGTACAAGGAGATCCAGGAAACTACGTTTCCTTACATTTGTGAGATTATGCAGCAACCTAAAAAGATCTAAAATAATTGCTAAACCAGAACAAATATGGTAATTCAAGTAACAGAACAATGCATTATCATAGCCTCATAGGCAATCAAGCAAGCGACAAACAGATCTCGAAAAATTAAGAAAAAGTGAAACTATCTCTTAACTGTTCACAGCTAGCCATTCATTAAAATCTTCCCCAGGAGGCAACTTCACAGCTTCTCTCAGGTTGCCACTTCCTAAAGTAGCATCAATATGTTTCTGAAGTTGTGCTCCCTGAAAAAATAAAACAGAAACCCGAGTTTGAATAACTCAATACAGCAAAGTAAAAAGAAGAAGATCTACATATAATAATGTAAACTAACCTTGCTTCCGGAGGGCGCATTCTTTTTAGGGCGAAAAGTCTTTTGGTTTCTGCAATGACCATGTTGGAAAAAAATTACCGAATAAGAAGAAAAATTGATGAGGTTTAAATTAAAATATCGCAGTTATTGTCCTAATCCGTTGTTTAGCAACACCAAAATATTTCAAATATCAATTATCTACCTGTTCATGCACAAATAAGAGAATTGAATAGGCTAAACTAATCGATTCAAGACAAGAATTTTCCGGAAACATTCAGTTAATACTACTCTAGACAGTACAATGATCTAAGCAGAAAACATGAGAACTGAAAGCCATTGCAATTTATTATGCATGAAAAATGGTGTAAATAGAAAACACGTAACGAATAATAAGATTCAAATCATAGATGGAAATAAAGGAAGAATCATCTTCATCTTCCTGCTATCAACATTCAGTACAGTCCGAAGACCCCAAAAGCATACAAGGAGCACAAACAAAGAATAATTTACATTGAATTTATTTAACAAACAGCTACATGTTCATATTGATCAACATATCTCGGTACCTCATTCTAGGAAACTACTAAGACTTCGATCACAATCAACATAGCTAACTACAACACTAACGAACGTTTAAGTACTCCTGAAAAACAAATGTATTATCAAAGTAAAGCCAAGTTGAATTACATAATAACAAAGGTTTAAGCAGAATAATCAGCATAAGATAAGACAACTGTAAAGTGTAAAGGCTGTTTACAGATCCTTTCCCTCATCCTTTAACCTAATGTTTCTTCCTTAAAATCAACATAAAAAAGGAACTAATCGGACAAACAACTTATAACACATCGCATAAAGCGGATTATATGGGACTAATCTACACTAAAGAGATATAATCATAAAGTCGAGAAATCAGCTTATGTGTAATTCACTAGGACATGAAAGATCCTAACTTTCTTTATTGAAATAAAATTTTCAATCATAAAGAGTTATTCCCCTATCAGTACAACTAAATTGGTTCATTATGTCTCAGGTCCGAAACTCCCTCCTAGCACTCGCATTGTGTCTATAACACAAAAACAACTTCGATTATAATAAGGAATATAAGATGGCGTCACAGGGTGGTACCGAGAAATAAGACAGCATATCAAATTGTGCAAAGCTTTGTGAACTTTATACACATGTAGAAAAAAAAATTTAAATGTCCACAATAATAGAACTATATTCAGTCAATCAATCAAATCAATTAATCATGAGCAGTTCAATTTTTTTTTACCAATCACAACCCAGAAAAGAGAAACCCACCATTAATCATGCAACATAAATGCTAAAATCATATCAACAACAACAAAGCCTTAACCCCGAAATAATTTGGGGTCGGCTGACATGAATCATCCTTTAGAACCGTCATTGATTGGTCGCACCTCTAACAGCACAAATGCTAAAATCATATCAAAACATAAAAAAGTTTCAAACTTTCAAATGACCCACATAAAAAAAACATGGATGATCATGAAATCTTGCAACCCAGAAATCCAAAACCAAAAAAAAACAAGAAAAAGAGGAATAAAATTACCTGCTACCAAGGCCAAAGAGACTCATGATGATCAAACAACAATAATTTCTCCCTTCCTTCCTTGAATTATATATATTTATGGTTAATTAATGATATGATTAAACTGCTCTCTAGAAAATCCCTGAAGAATTGCAGGAGAAAAGAGAGCAGTAACAGGAAAAAGAGAGAAGGTGGGGATGAACAAAAACAAACCAGAAGGAAGAAATAATCAAACTTTATAATTTATATTTCGGAATTTATATATATATATATATATATACAGTCCAATTTAATTTAATCCAGTAATTTATATTAAATTAAATGAGAAATAATCTTAATATAACGTCCAGGTTGAACTGGCAAAGATGACAGACTGTCAGAAGCTATGCTTTATTTTGCATGCTCTGAACAAAGACAGCTCGTCTTCTTCCATCTCTGTCTTTCTCATTACCTGGCTTATTAACTCCATTCATATTTCATTCATTCATTCTTTCCTTTTTTTTTTTTGGTATATTGTAAAATTGTTTTTTTCCAACTTATAATCCTCCTCACAAAAGAGTCAATCGGGTCGGTCAAATTCGGGTTCAGGTTGTTCGGATTTCAAAGAATTCGGGATGGGAGTATGGGACTAGTCATGTCATTTTGGTTGCGGATCATTTTCAGATGTGGTAGTATCAAGGTATTTCGGGATACGGCCAGCATGTGATGATAGACAAAAAGCTCATTTCGGGTCCTAATTTGGGGGCGGGTCGGATTCTCGTCAGGTTATTTGGGCCTTGTCAAATTTGCTAGGTCTAAGTCAGCTCATTTCATTTTTTGTTGTTGTATTAAGAGAGTTTTCTAAACTTGTTTGTGTTGTATTAAGAGAGTTTACTAAACTTGTTTGTTATACGGAGTACTATTTAGGGATTTTTTTTGCTTTTAATACTTTGGGAAAATCTCACTTGTACCCTTCAGGAATAGACTAATGTCATTTATATCTCTGGCTTTATGGAAAGCTGAGTTATACGCTCCAACTCCCTAGTTACACAAAAAGCATGACTATGAGTGATAATGATACGAGACAGCTCGAGAGCAACTCGAGTTGGACTCGTGTGAGCTTGGCTCGGGCTCGGCATGAGAGCTTAACGAGCCAAGCCAAGCTAACATTGTCTCGGGTTAAAAAACTCGCGAGGAGCTCGAATTTGTGTGACTAGATAAGATATTGTTCATATTTCATTAAAAAACAAATTGTCATAGTTATATAATTTGTATCATGTATATCAAACGTCTTATTAATTTTCCACATATTTGTATATACAACCTTCTAGCCGTGTTATTGAAAATATCAAAAGAAAAAAAACTGAAAATTCAACAATTATATATAGGCTCGAATTTGGCTCGAGCCCGCGTTAAAACTCGCAAACTTGATAATGAACACAATATTTGCAAGCTCCAATAAGCTCGAGATCGGCTCGAGTGATGTGGTCATATTTAGGCACTTTTAACCCCTTAACAAACCTCATTTCACATGCCTATTTGCACGTATTAGGGTCATTTCGGCGTCTTTCGCTTCCTATTTGATTTTCTATGAGATTTTGCACCCTTTTTAGAGAAGGAAGCATGAGAGGCATCAATCGCGCTTAAACGAAGCAAATTGGAGCTAAATAGATGCATCTAATGACCAAGCATGAAGAGGAGACAACGAATATGGACCCTTAGAGAAATAAAGCAAGATTTATGAGGGTTAGGATGCCAAGTCCCCTCAAGTTATTGTTCAACAATGACGACAAGGGAGCAACTACAAGAGGAAACCGCTTGGACTCAAACCAAGAAGTGCTTGTTTGGCTCTGATACCTTCATAGATGGAATGACGTCGAAAAATCAAGTGGCTTAGACTTTTGAATCACTCCCATAGGAGTCCAGATGAGGAAATGACGTCCGTCTTACAATTCGAGCTCAAATAAGCAAGCTAGCCGCCAACCCACTCGGGTCAACACTCAACCCGCTCGGGTCAAACCCAGTCCACTCGGGTTCAAGAAAAACTTCACCCACGGTCCAGGAACCCGCTCGGGCCATGGACAAGCCGAGCGGGGCAACGATTTTCTCGCGTATTCGACACTCTACTTGTCCTCCAAGCCAACCCTTACCTTGTACTTAGTATATTTACCCTCCTTGTAATAATTAGAGATTATCCCTCCTTAGTCTAGGTTAAGCCTCCTTAGATTAGATTAGGAGTAGATTAGCATTTAATCTTTCCACAAAGCACTTCAATCTTTCAACATTTGTTCTTTCAATATTCAATAATTTACATTTGGATCTCTTGGGTTTATGATTGATGATTGGTGACAAGTCTTCATCTTTATACAAGGATTCTTCTTTATTTATGTTCATCTTTACTTTCTTAATCCCTTTATTTACTTGTTAATCCCTTGTTTATTTCCTTGCTTAAGCATCATTTTTATTTATGTTATGATGTTTGACACCATTGTTGAGATGAAGAGCATATATGCTATTTTGTGAGTAGTCTTTTAGCTAGGGTTAGTGGGGATTAGGGGAGTAATTATGGGATTGATCCATGATTAATGAGTTCATATGAATAATTGTTTGTTGTGTTTTCAACTTATGCACATGTTATGTTTGATGAAATGCTTGATTGACAACTCAGCATGGTTCTTTACCTATTCAACTATCCTTGTAAGATCAGAAGCCTCAAGGGTAGTTAGACCATGCATATTGTTAAATAGGGAGACCGGGTATACGCGGGAGCTAGCCCAACTCGACCTGGGAGTCGTAAGATTGAGCGCCTTGATTCCAACCCAACACTAATCCTTCATGTGACTCATTTATGTGATTTTACCATGATTCCCCTAGGGTTCCATGACACCCTAGTGCCCTTTATTCATTTGTTTACATCTTGTTTTGAATGCTTTGTTATTACCTTTCTTGATATTTATTGCTTTCCTTTAGTTTAGATTACTCTAACACCCAAATTATCCGGCCAAGATAATTTATGGCATTACCATCTCGATTTCCCGAGGTAATGACTACATAAACGTAAACAAACGAATAAAATACAAATCATGACTACTATACTTTTCTAGCCAACTATACTCGTCTCGTGACTCGTCAAGCTCGTCCCGTATCCCACGTGCTATCCAAACAACTGATAGTTGGGGTTTGCCGTCGAATCCCTTATCAAAAACAAAATAAATAGTAGTATATTTAGGGTCGAATCCACCAATATCCAACCGTCACACCGGTAACGGGACACGTCCTCACGTACCCACAACCACTGGTGCCAGGAACACGTCCAAGACACCACACTCACACAAGGTACTCCGAACACGTCGGTGGTACCGGGCCCAAGAGCGACTCGGGTCCCCTGCCAAACTTATCTTTCTTTAACCTAAATTTTTACACTCCCCTCACTCATACCTTCATTTTATCCAAACTTATCTTTCTTTAACCTAAATTTTTACCTTCACTCATCAATTATTCCTAAACCTAGTTACTTCCAATTAAATTGGGGAATCATAAAATTATCCCAATCTTCAAACTTCTTCTCCAAATTTAATCCTACATTAGGGTTTATATTAATCTTAATCCCCAATGAGTTGCAATCCCATATACATTTTCATCATTGACTTGTTTTTATTGAAATTGAAGAGGGAAGAAGGAAGAAAAGAGAAGAAAAATGAATAAAGGTGTTTAAATGAATTGAATAGAGATGAAGAATTTAAGCCGATAACATAACTTAATCCCGGAAGAATGGAGGGAAGAATTAATGGAGGGAATAAAAATTTAATCCCAAAACTTGAAAATTGAAGAGGGAAGAAAATTGTTAGCAAACAACTTAATCCCAAAAGAATGAAGGAAAGATGAATTAGTGGGGGAAGAAGAATTAAATCTCATAACTTGAAAATTGAAGAGGGAAGAAAAATTTAAGTGCAGAACTTAATCCCACAAGAATGGAGGGAAGAAGAATTAATGGGGAAGAAAAATTTAATGGTAGAACTTGAAAACCGAAGAAATATGAATAATTAATGGAAGTGTTCATAAATGAATTAAAACAACATAAAGGAAGAGGGTAAGGGTAACAAAGGAAGTAAAAATACTACTTAAGATGAGAATTTGTAATGGATGGTTGAGATCTTCTCTTTTTGATTCCGTTCCTGATATGGTAGTGATTTTTAATCCGAACCAACTTTGTTGGTAGCAGTTTTTAAAGAAAAATTACTTTGGTAGCAGTTGTTAAAAATTGGATTATATGTTGTAGCAGTTATCAAAAACCCTTTAACAAATAAACACGTACATTATCGAACTGAGTAGGATAAACCTACCTCTTAGCAAATCCGCATAAGCAATCCATCATATAAGCTAGGCCCGTCTCGTAAAACCGTCTCACAAAAACCCATTTCCTAAAATACGATAATAATACAAATACGTATAAATATACCAATCTAATACGTATAAAATACGTATAAAACATACTAATCTAATACATATACAAATACGTATAAAATACTATTCTACTTATATAAATACGACTAATTAAACCTGTCTTAAAGCTATTCAAATCTCGTCTTAAACTACCCAAAACCGCCACCACCGTAGGCCACTACCACCACGGTGGTCATGGCTCGACTCCACTGCCCAGGACCACCACATGGGCCGCCACCAAACATCACAAAACAGCAACAACAACCACCAACAACAACTACAACAACAACAACCACAAAGCAGGCCGTACACCCCCCTTTAAGACCCGATTTCCGACCACCGCAGCCACCCTACTCGCCACCCAAGACCACCACTATACTCTCCTCACTACCCTCGACACAACCAACCTAAGCCAACCACTATAGTTGGGTTAAAAACTCGTCTTAAGACGGTCTCACAACATAGTTATAAACACGTATATACTCGGTCAAACTAGATTTTGGGCGGTCAACGTTGGTCCCAAGGTGGTCAACTACATCCCTTATGCGAGTAGGGATCAAGGCGGGTCTATGGTATAAATTAATTAAGGTATAATTAGTGTAAGACGGTCTTACCTCGCGTCTAAAGGCGGAGTGATGAAATCTCACTTTTCTTCTCTTCCTCTCTTTTCTCCCTTTTTCTCTCTTTCATTTTTGTGTGGTGGAATATGGTGAAATGAAGGGATAAGGTGGATGTCGATAGGGTGATGAGGGAAATATGATCTAAAAAGTAAAGGAAGAGGATAAGGCTTACTGACACGCGGTTTTAGGCGATAGCGACATGGCACTCGGCCGAGTGAAATGTTCACTCGCTCGAGTAACACCGCACTCGATCGAGTGAACCACTCACTTGGTCGAGTGACAACTGACAGAATAATTCCCAACATTCCCAATTTCTATTTGGTCGAGTAGCTCTCCCCACTCAGTCGAGTGACTTTCACTCGACCGACTATTAAGTTGAGTGAACTCAAAAGTTTGGGTTATTACAATCTTCCCTCCTTAAAAAGAACTTCGTCCCCGAAGTTCACCTCATACTCCCCTTTCCTCAATTCTCTTAAGTCTCATCACCGGCTCTCGTGCACTCTCATCCCAGCAAGTTTTTTACTTACTTTCTCACATTCCGTACTTTCTCCTTCCTTAATTTCCGAATTATTACATCTACTCCCCCTAAAAGAGAACTTCGCCCCGAAGTTCGACTATCAAACCTCAAAATGTGATTTCATATGCTCGTTACTAAATTCCTCAATGACTATGTTCTAGGTTCAACACTCTCTCTTACCCGTTGCAAATCCATTATCAAGCCTCACATCGTCTTGTGCCATTGCTATAATCTCAATGTAGAAACCTCGTCCCCATACCCGAGCCTCCCAAAGGTCAAACGCTAGGTCAAAGCCACGGTTTCAAACTATACTTCCATAAATACTCCCAATTCACGTGGCTTATATGTATGCGTATCTATCACGGGGTATAACTCGATTATTACTACGTATCTATATCACGTCAAATCTCATACGTACACATGTATACACATCAATCACGATTATGCGGACTCTATGAAACAATCAAATAATGCAAAGTTACTCATTATGACTACTCAACAATGCTCGACATTCCCGTTTCCGGAAATCATGCCACGCATATACCGCGTCAAGTCCACCACATGATTACACATGTGTTTCCACATCCGTTCCCATTCCTCATCAACACTTCTATTTATACGGAAGACCACGAACACTATCATGCAATGACCACTCTGCGACACATAACGTGCATTTTCATCTTACTTGTACGCAACAAAACAAAATCACGTCAACTAACACACATCAAACAAGATTATCATGTCATTTTTGTCGCTAATCAACTCATGTCAAATCACGATTTCCATTTTCTTGCAACATGCCACATAGGTGATCAAACGTAAATAATTCACAAGCTAAGATCTCATCCATATGAGTCAACATGTTCATCTAAACATTAGTCAAATAATATAAACCGCGATATAAGGGTGTACACCCAATATTTGAGTCGAATATTGACGAAACAAGGGTCCAAACAGACCACTCGGTCGAGTGTATGAGGTCACTCGGCCGACTAGGCGGCCACTCGGTCGAGTGCATGGAGCACTCGGTCGAGTGCCACCTAGCAGAAAGTATTCGCTCTAAAACTCGCTTCCAAACTTTCCTATTTCATCACACAAATGTTAATAGACAAAATCTTGGCCCTAAGGCCATCATTCTAGCTCCTCAAATAGACACTACAACACGATCACGATGTACACTCTTGGCGCTTCACTCGACGATTGGGAGGCAACTTTACAAACAACATTTATACTATCACCAATAGGCCAAAATCTCACCTACTACTTTCACTCGTCATGCCTACATACTTAAATTAAACGGTTACTCTATATCACACCAATGATCAAGTACCTCAATAATATGATTGAATCCTCGAACATTATATGCCACACTCTTACTCTCAGGACCGCAAGAACCCAAGCTTGGTAATACTAAATCCACAACTATATCTCAACAAATAACATTCCCGAAAACTCGACTTTCAAAGGGTAATCTCGTCCCTTTGTGCAACAAAAGAATATCCCTCGAAAAGGTCGACGTCGGCATAAAACTATAACCATCAATTACCATATCACACGTGTATATTAACTCTGAAATAGGGTCGCCATTTTGTTTCTTATTACGACTTTTACTAGACATCTTGCACCCTCAATTCTCTTTGATTACCTCAAATTCAATCTAATATCTTCTTATATCCTATTTCATAAATCTTGGTTACTATCTTTCAATTCTCATCAATCCTTGAACTCAATTTGCATATTCCCCCAACTATGAGCAACCCAATTATCACTTTATTCTACCCTTAGGTATCGCAATTGCTTTCTGATGTCGTGTCATTATAACACCAAAAATAAAAACCTACAGACAACTAACTGGAAGCTAGTGGTAAATAGGGTCGATCCCACAGAGAGGCAATATTTTTACTTGAGCAACTTTTCCGTATGTCACAAAACTAGGGGGTTGGTAGATTGATTAACTAAACTAAATCAAGGGAGAAGGGAGCATGCGAAGGAAGTCGGTCCACCGTGTCTTCTGCAACTAGGGTTTACTAGGTCGGTCAATTCGTTGGTAGGAAGGACTGGGTTGTCACCTTTCGGTCCTTAAACCCGACTATATCTTTCGATCTAAGCCGTCCTAAGGTCGATTTTACTTAACTTTCATCCT
>JAGPOY010000676.1:0-27680 GCA_018983105.1 Silene uniflora | reverse complement strand
ATGAATATAATAAGGATAATGAATTTTTAAATTTAAAAAATTGATAAGCATGTATATATATAGCAAAAGTGGAAGTTTCCTATTGTGAATTAAAGAACACTCCTATGAATTAACAGTGAAAATGGGGAAATACAAAATCATTAATAAAGATGTAGTAATAGTAATTAAGTCATTCTTGAAAACAAACAAGAAATGAAACGTCAATCCTTCATTATAGCCTATAGGAACTTATTATGGCAGCTAATGATCAGATTAATGGTGTAGCAATTGAGAATTTTATGTTAACATTTTCGTTGTATGGTGTAGCAAGTGCTACAGTAGAGCAGTATGTGGGTCCGCCCCTGACTAGGTGCAATTAAGCCCCTTAGTTATACATCATCACCCCCATAAGTTTCTCTTAATGTGTAATTAACCTCAAATCTTATTTTTAAGAATGAAATTTGTGAAAGTAACTATTATACTATTATTGAAAGTCCAAATTATTAATTAAATATAAATTTTAAAATTCTTAATTATCATAAAGCATGTTCACATATATTTTTATAATATTTATTTGAGTAAATTATAAATAACTCTCTTATATAATCGACTTTTTTTAAATAACTCTCTTTTATAATTTTTTATTCAAATAACTCCCTTTTTTTAAAACAAGTTTTTACACAAATCAATGCCTATTCAATGGAATGGGACTTATTTTTGAATTTTCCCGTCAAAAATTCATTTTTTCCTTCATTTTTCACTTACATCAGATGTTAAATTACTATTATACCCATTTACTCACTATGTTATTCTTTAAAACAAGACAAAATGACGAATTTATGTTTGATTCTTCTTCGTTCAGAGTGCATGATTTGAGTGTATTATATTTGAGAGAGGTTTGGAATTGGTCACAGGTTATGCAAACATAGTAGCGATGTAGGAATTACATTATAAGAATGATAAATCGATAAATTATAAAAAATAAAGCTAGTTTCGGTGAAGAGGCATTGATCTGTTGAAAAACAAGTTTTATAAGGGAGTTATTTGAATAAAAAATTATACAAGGGAGTTATTTCAAAAAACATGAATATATAAGAGAGTTATTTGTAAGTTAACAATATGAGAATTTTAAGTAGTTACAAAATTACATAACCATATTTTTGTTTAAATTAAATTCGATTTACATTTTTCGTTGAATATCTAGAAATAGATTATATTTAATTTTTAATAGGTATATTTAAAATCATTTTTATAATAGAAAATATTAAGTTTTAGTTAAAAAAATGGTAGAAAATTTGATTTGTGCTTAACTACATATTTTGGAAACTTATGGGGGTAATTTGCTACAAGTGAAAGGGGTTGATTTGCACATAGTATGAAACTAATGAGGGTAATTTGCTACATCCCCAAATGAAAAATGAGTGACCTAGATGGTGACCTTTGGATGAAAGGGTGTAAATAGGCCAAGATAAATAAGGTGCAGTAACTCTCCTACAGGACCGTCCTATAGCATAGGACGGGCCCAATAGGATAAATTAGCCCAACAAGATCTATTATTTATAAAGCTACATCTAATGACTCTTATTTACAATGCTACCAGCCTACGGCCTACCATCACCGTCACCTACACAACCGTCAATCCCCAATCCCACCGGCCACCCCCTCTGCAACGACCGATCCGAACACCGTCTTCGATCACTCCACCACCGCCCAATTACTTCTCCTTCACAAACCGACTAACTCGGGTAGAAGAAGAACTTCGGCAGCTACGGTAATTCCGATCCCCAAAACAGGGTTGTGTTTTGATCTTAGAAACACTAGATTTAAACATGAAAATTCAACTTCTACTTTTTGAAATTATCAAATTAAAATAGTTTTTGATTACTAATAATTTTAAATTGAATACTCATGATTTTAGTTTGAATAGTTATGAATAGTCACGATTTCAAATTAAACACTAGATTCAACTTCTAATTATCATGAGAGTATATTAAATTTTCAAATTAAAACAAGTGAGTTTCAAATTAAAATAGTTTTTGACTACTAAGTATTATTTTAAATTGAATAGTCATGATTTTAATTTGAGAACTTTTAGTTTTAAGCTAAGAATTATGGGTTTGTAACTCATCGTTCACTCTAATGGATACTTTAGTTTAATAACTATGAATTTTAACATTGAAACTCACTATTTTAATTTGAAAATTTCATAATAATTAGACCTTTAATTTTTCTGTTAGTTTGATATCTCATCATTTTAGTTTGGCAGCCTAATGTTTTAAATGTTCCCATTTATTTTTTGAACTAAGATTGTTTTACAACCTAATTTTTTAAGTTTAATACTCCAGATTTTGAGATGAATATTCATGGGGAGAAATATCGGAGACGGGTTTGCGTTCGGCAGAAAGAGAAAGAAGCACACGAGAAAAAGAGCAGTTAACCATTCATATATCAAAGATAGGCAGTTGTTGACAAAGTGGGAGTACTGACTTCTTACGCATTACATTTAATTTAAAAAAAATTGATTTTTTTTGGGCTTTCACATATTGGGCTGGTCTTATGCTATGAGACCGCCTTATACAACAATTTGTGAATAAGGTGAGATTGAGAGTAAAATTAAATGGGTGATGACCCTATTAACTTGACTATTGTTGTTATCAGTCATCACGAACAGGGTCTAAGACAACGAATTCCATGATTTTTCATGAATACAAATAGCACTATTATAGTACAAGAGTTAAAGATTCCTAATACAAGCACCATATATACCTAAAAGCGGTCTCTCAATATAAGTTTATTGGGAGATTAATTACAAATTGATGGAAAAATGATACAAAAAGTAACAAAATAGGTACGTAAACTATAAAATAAGGTACTAATAAAAATGGTAACAATATATGATAAAAGAGGTACGATTGTTATGAAAACAAGTACGATATGAAATATCTATTTTAAAACACACATCAATAATATATAAAAAAAGATATGAAAAATGCATAACAGAGCTACGGTAAAAGTGTTATCTCAATAACTTATTAACAGACCGTCTATCCAAAATTTTGGTGAAAAAGGTTGCATATAACATCGAATATATAGTATCATACATATATATAATAAATTGTCTATATATTATAAAATTAAAAAAAAAATTCTTAACAATTAATATAAATATAAAAGTATTAAAATCATAAAACAAAATGTTTTTTATTTGATAAATTGTATTAAAAGTGACTTTAATATAAGAAATTGGTGAAAATTTAGAAATTGGGTTGAATTTCAATTTTAGTGAAATTTAAGGGGCTTAATTGCTCCAATTGAAACTTATGGAGCCTAAGTTCACAATTGAGCTAAGTTAAGGGATTCCATTACCACTTTCGCGCACTTTTTATTATCAATCCGTCTTGCTGAAGACCGTCTTCAGCTGAAGACCTCTCACACCCCCTCCCCCCACTTGCCCCCCACTCACTTTTTGTGAGAGGTCTCTCCGAAGAGACCGTCTTCAATGAGAATTTGTGTTTTATTATATATCCTACATACTTTGCCAACTTTTGTTCCAACCCTACCCTTTCTCTTAAAAAATTCTCACTTGCCCTTTCCCCTAAAACCTAACCAATTTGTTAATTATTTACTCCGTAACAATTACTGATCTTAACTCACTTAAAATACAAGTAATTTTTCCGAATTATATTAACAGTTTAATTAATCAAAAGGCCAATTTGCAATTCTAATTTCTATCCCATCAGCACTACAAGAACTTGTTTTCAGTTGATAAGCCCCATATAGATGAGTAAGTTTCTTTTAGTTTAGTATTTACTTCATCTATCTCAGTGAATAGTTTACGTTTGCTTTACTTTTCCCTATTCACTTGGATGGAGTGAGTGAGTAGTATTAGTATGTTCAAGTAATTGAATTAAACATGATCGATGCTAAATTGCTAATCAGGCTATACTCCAAGAGACTTAACATATGAGGTACTCGGACCTCGTTACTCCGTATTTGATAGCTTCGCAATACAAAAATTGTGTAGCGGCTCGCTCTAAGGAGTGACCGAATGAATGACCCTTAGATTGAGATTGAAGAAAGCAATATTATTGTGATTATGTACTTTTATGTATTTATATTTTTTTTCATTGTTCTTATGCAGAGTCGTCCGCGAGTAATAATCAAAGTGGCACACTTAACGAGGTACTCTTGAATGAAGACGATATTGATTCGAAGGATGTCAGTAAAGGATGTGATAATGTGACTCCTTACGAAAATGCTGGTGTTTTTAGTGTTCTCGTCTTTTCATGGATTAGTCCTTTGCTTGCTTTAGGTAGTCGGAAAACCTTAAATCTAGACGATATACCTCAAGTAAGCTCTGTCGATAGTGTATTCGAGTCATTACCACTCTTGCAAAACCAGCCACGGTTATAAGTATTTGGCTCCTAAGATACACTACTGTATGGACCAAGCACCAAGTCCACTAAAAAAACAACTAGCCTTATTTTCCATTACATAAGACCAAAAACTTGAATAAAACTTGGGCTGGACCATTGGGTCATAACCCAACACACTTATAACCGTGTATGCGGCCCTAGCTATCAGCATATCTATCTGCAGGCCTTGCACAAAACTTGCTTGTTGTCACTGCAGCATATACAACGGCAAATGTACTATTTGGAAAAATGTGGCGATGCATTTTTCGTGCACCTATGTCATTTTTCGACGCTACTCCAAGTGGAAGAATCCTTAGTCGGGTAAAACATCAGTTCTTTACATTTGAAATCTTTTGATATTTGTGTCTTTTCTAACTTGTTTGATGCATGATTTTCTTTCAATCGTTAGTGTTCAACAGATCAGAGATCCGTAGAGACTGAAGTTCCATCTCTAGTTAACGATGTTGCCGCCTCCATATTTGAAATTCTTGGAATCGTCGTGGTTATGGCAACTGTAGCATGGCAAGTTCTGATCATTTTCATCCCTATGGTTTTTGTCTGCATTTGGTATCAGGTAATATTGACCCTTTCAATCTGGCAAATGCTTGCCCAATTTTCTTAGGTTAACCTCGCCGTGTGTTAAACATGCAGCGATATTATATGTCATCAGCTAGAGAACTATCACGATTGAGCGGAATATGCGAAGCTCCAATAACACAACATTTTATAGAAACAATCTCAGGATGCACAACGATTAGGAGTTTTAAGAAACAGACGGGGTTCCAAGTTGCATATATGAAATTATTGGACACATACGCTCGACCTGTTTTTCACGATGCTGCTGCAATGCATTGGCTATTGTTTCGCCTCGATGCTTTTGCTTGTATCACATTTGCATTTCTTTTGCTGTTCTTGGTTTCCTTTGGAGAAAAGATTAATCCCGGTACATCGGACTAATCCTTCCTTTCGGTCTTTAATTTTTTATGTGTCAACATGAATCATTGTTAGGAAATTTCTCCTACTTTTTTTCATTCAGTAGAAGCAATTCTTGACACATTTTCATTATTATCGGTCAGTTACAAACCGCCTTTAAGCTAAATCCGACACCCTTCCCTGTACCTTTTAGGCCAGTGTAGTGTTGCTGTCTTTTCTAATTCCCTCATTATACTGCTATGCATTATATGGCCAATCGGGCCAAACTAAAATGCCTATATTTTTGCTTGTGTTTTATCTACGCAGCAATCGCAGGGTTAGCGGTGTCATACGGGTTGACACTTAACAATGCTCTGGCTGGACTAGTGTGGCATTTAAGTGAATGTGGAACCAATATGATTTCAGTCGAGAGAATTCTGCAGTACACCTCGATTCCTAGCGAGGCTCCTCTTATCATTGAAGAAAACAGGACAGATTCTACATGGCCATCAAATGGTGAAATTTGTATAACCAATTTGCAGGTAATTATGCTTGCTCCAAAGTTTTCATTTTATTAAAGGGTTTTTTTGTCAAACACAACCTTTAAAAAACTTTTTCTTTCAAATACCACCTTTAAAAAAAAGTTTGTCAAACACCACACCTTTAATAATTTTTTTTTTGTCAAACACGACTTTTTGGCCAAAGTTTGAGCGCTTGTAATGGGGTGACTTTCACTCGATGTTTGAGATAGCAAACGAGGTCGGTTTGAGGTGTTTTTGGACTCGTTGGAAAGGTGGGAGTACATGCTTTACAGCGGTTGTCAACACGACCGTCTTTCTTAATTTGGTATGTAGGTTGAGGGGAGTGAAGGGTATGTCGTAGTTGTGTTGTTTGTGGTGGTCGTTGGTTGCAAGTGGTGCTTCAAGGGGAGTGAATTGACCCACGAAAATATCAAATTTCGACTTACATCAACCCCTTGTGACCAGCCTTACTTTACACACAAATCTACCCCACATAAGGCCACCTTTGACCACCGTGTTGACAACCGCTGGAAAGCCTGTACTTCCACCTTTCCAACGAGTCCAAAAACACCTCAAACCGACCTCGTTTGCTATCTCAAACATCGAGTGAAAGTCACCCAATTACAAGCGCTCAAACTTTGGCCAAAAGGTCGTGTTTGACAACAAAAAATTTATTAAAGGTGGTGTTTGACAAAAATTTTTTTAAAGGTGGTGTTTGGAAAAAAAAGTTTTTTAAAGGTTGTGTTTGACAAAAAACCCTTTATTAAAAACCAACAAATGGCATGTTCTAGTTTAAGTTCCTTGCAAGTTTTCGAGTGCTTGGCCGAAATTCATTATATTAGATAGTTTCAAACGATGATATATGTTAGCCGATTTCAAGCCATTTTAGTCTTTAGATCTAAGGCTTTTCTAATGTTGTGCTACAGATACGATATTCCGCACATCTACCACTAGTGCTCCATGGTCTAACATGTACTTTTCCGGGAAGGAGGAAAACTGGTATTGTTGGACGAACAGGAAGTGGGAAATCGACACTAATACAAGCTCTTCTGCGACTTGTTGAGCCAACAAGTGGTCGAATTATGATTGATGGCATTGATATATCATTGATCGGGCTCCAAGAATTAAGGTCAAGCCTAGGGATTATTCCTCAAGAACCCGTCATGTTTCAAGGAAGTATTCGAAGTAATTTGGACCCGTTAAAAGTGTACACAGATGAGCAAATATGGGAGGCATGTCTCTCTTATATGCCTCTTAAAGTTCTTGTTTTTTTTTACCCTCCGCGCAATTGCTTATGCCTACTCTGACTTGTATTTTTTTTCCGCAAAGACCTTGGATAAGTGTCAACTTGGTGACGAAGTGAGAAAGATGGAAAGAAAATTGGACTCAAACGGTATGTCTTCTCGATGTAAAAATAATTTTCATTAACAGTGACATTTACGAGTAACGTCTTTTGTTATTTTTACACTTGAAAGTTACTGAGAACGGAGAGAATTGGAGCATGGGACAGAGGCAACTAATTTGTTTTGGTCGCGTACTACTAAAGAAAAGCAAAGTGTTGCTTCTAGATGAAGCTACTGCTTCTTTTGATGCTGCCACCGATAATCTTATCCAAGAAAGGTTGAAGGAGGATTTTTCAGATTGTACAATCGTAACTATTGCACATCGGATGACATCGGTTCATAATAGCGACATGGTTTTGGTCCTAAACAATGGTAGTACGACATTTGTAGATTTTTATACCGAAAATTTTGCAATTAGGTTGGGGTTCACCTCGTAAGCTCATAATGAATTTCTCTTTTGCAGGACACATTGAAGAATTCGATTGTCGAACGAGGTTGTTAGAAGATAAATCTTCTGCATTTGCGAAACTAGTAGAAACATGGTCGAATTCGAGACACCAATACGATGGATTGGCTTCATAGGCGTCATGAAACTCATGACTGTCTACTATGAGCTTGTTTAGCGGTTTGAGTATTTGATTATGTTTATTCACAGACTTATTATAAATTTTAACAACAGTACAATATTATTATTACTACTGAGCTATGGAAGATAGTTTGATATATGTAGGCTACTTATTCAAAGAAATTTTAGAAGTGTTAGAGCATGTACTATAGAGAAGATAATATGATCCTCTTATTTTTTCTTTCACCCTCTCATTTTTTGACACATCACTTTCTCTATGATCTACCTCTATTCTCACTATCTCATCCTCTTCTTGTACAATTTTTTCCACAAAAGAGAGGATTCTCTTATCCATCATCTACCTATTTATTTACATTTCAACTACTAAT
The DNA here is from genome assembly GCA_018983105.1 of Silene uniflora. Lineage (NCBI taxonomy): Eukaryota > Viridiplantae > Streptophyta > Magnoliopsida > Caryophyllales > Caryophyllaceae > Silene > Silene uniflora. The sequence continues at coordinate 19,556 of JAGPOY010000676.1, read as the reverse complement.
AAAAGAAAAAAAATTAAAAGAATAATTTAAGAAATAACATAAAATGGTTAATTGATGGGCACTAGGGCCAAGGTTTATTTTCCTCTAAGAGCATGTACAATAGAGAGGATCACCCCTCCTCTTAGCACTCTCTCTCATCTAAGAGGAGGTCCTCTCTATTGTGGAACTAAGTTGGAGTGTCCTCTTAGAAGGAGGATGTTGAGTACTTCCTCTAATTTTAGAGGAAAGTGTGCATAGGCCCTTGTGTCATTCATCCAATCAAATATGTTGTATAATATATAATTTCTTATATTTTTTCTTTATGTTAAATGTTTATAGTGTAGTTGTTAATCTAAGAGGAGAAGGAAGAATTCCTCTCTATTGTGGAGAAATATAAGAGGAAAATAAAGGAAGAGGAAGAAGATAGTGGAAAATAAGGTGAATAAAAAATAAGTGAGGTGTCAAAAAATTAGATGGATATAAGAAAAATAAGAGGATCACAAGCTCCTCTCTATTGTACATGCTCTAAGAGCATGTACAATAGAGAGGATTTACCCTCCTCTTAGCACTCTCTCTCATCTAAGAGGAGGTCCTCTCTATTGTGGAGTATGCTTAGAGGATCTTCTTAGTAGGAGAATGTTCACTATTTCCTCTAAAACTAGAGGAAGTAAAACATTGGCCCTTGTGCAAACTATCATATTATATTCTACAATCTTGATTATTTGCATTTTATTTTTTTGTTTTGTTAGAAGTTAAAATGTAAACAAATGGGTAGAGGATGGATAAGAGGATCCTCTCTATTGTGGACAAAAATATATAAGGAGAGGAAGAAGATAGTGGAAATGGTAGTGGGTCATAGAGAAAATGATGTGTTAAAAAATGAGAGGGTAAAAGGAAATAAGATGATGCTAAATGTACTCTCTATAGTACATGCTCTAAGAGCATGTACAATAGAGAGGATTTACCCTCCTCTTAGCACTCTCTCTCTTCTAAGAGGAGGTTCTCTCTATTGTGGGCAATACATGGATCATCCTCTTAGTAAGAGGAAGATCACAACTTCCTCTAAAATTAGAGGAAAAGGAACTTTGGCCCTTGAGCCAAATATCCACCCATTATTTTCCATGTGGGTGTTTAAAAATTATTTTTTTCTTTTATTAAATGTTAAAATATAAATAATGGTTAAGAGGAGGATTAAGAGGATCCTCTCTATTGTGGGATAATATGTAAGATGATTATATGAAAAGGATGTTCATGTTGGAAAATAAGGTAGATCATAGGTAGGGTGAGGTGTTAAAAAAAGAGAGGGAGAAAGAAAAAATAAGAGGAGGATCACCTCCTCTCTATAGTACATGCTCTAAAACTAGAGGAAGTAACCATCTTCCTCTTGCTAAGAGGACATTAACACAACTCCCACAATAGAGAGGATGTCCTCTTAGAAGAGAGAGAAGGCTAAGAGGAGAGATCATCCTCTCTATTGTACAAGCTCTTAGGGGGCGCGTGGGTCCGCCATTGCCGACCCGACCAAATGATGAGTGACTCGAATCCGAGCCGGCTAGATATGAATCCGACTCGATATTGACCTATTAAATAGATGACTGGACAATTATTAAGCTTAATATTGATCAAAATAAAAGTGATTTAGTAAGTTTTTTTTTTTTTTTTTTTTGGTAAAAAAGTGATGGGAAATTCTCACTTGTACTCTATGGTATGAGGTAATCTCACTTGTACCCCTGCTTTTCAAAAAAGCCACTTGTACCCTCTATTTTACTAGTCTTTCTCTATTATACCCTTTTAGTATAGTAAATGATGACTGTTGAAGAAGAAGTGGGGAAAAAAGGTAAAAAATGAATGTTAAAGATGAAGTGAAGTCATATAAAATGAATATAGAGGACAAAACGATATATACGTGTAACAGCACATACCTCTAGGGCACTAATCACTCTAGTCATAATGCAATTTAAGTACAATACAGAAAATGCAGACCGGTGGAATAGTAATACTAGACAATTTCTCTTTACTTTTGTTGTACTTGAGTATTTGTGGGCGGAAAGGTAAGGGTAATTCAGTCACTGGCGAGCAAAATCTAGCCAAAGAGTATGTTTCATCCACTGATTTATGGTGACTCCGGTTTAAAAGCTCGCTCTTTAGTTTTACAACTTACCGCTTTACCTTAAAAGTGCCTCTCAGTGGCGAGGTGAAGGGTACCTTAGCTTAAAAGTTGAGATTAATCTATATCAGATGGGTATAAGTGAGAAAGACTACTAAACTAGAGGGTATAAGTGGGCTTTTCTGAAAAGCAAGGGTACAAGTGAGAATTTTCCAAAAGTGATTTAGTAAGTTTGATATGCTTGACTTACAATGAACTTACTACTCCGTAAATAATATCGAAAACTAATTTTATTGACCAAAAGTTGAATTAATGCGGTAAAATTAGTAGACCCAACATTGACCGAACGCAAAGCCGATTCGACCTGGTAAATCATTTAACTACAAATAACCTGATTCGATAGCGATCTGATTCAACCCGAGAAGATAAGCTAACCCAATTTGACCCAAACCTGAACCGAGTGACTCGATTGCCACCTCTAGCCCGGATGCCTCAAATGAATGAGGCCTAAATACAGAGAGCAGCCCATCTCTCAGTTTCTCCTTTATAGTCTCACTGTCTCATTGTCTAACAGCAACTCACCATTCATTTCGACGCCCACGACCACCACCAATCAATCACCGCGCAGATTCTTCCGCCGCCGCAACAACCATCACTAGACGGAAGTAACCACCACAGGTATTCCTTCCTTCGTCTGTATTTCCGCATTTAAGTATCTACAGATAGTTAGAAAATCTCTGTCGAAGAATTTCATTTTAGTTTTCTAGGGTTTATGAGTAATCAATTTTCGTAATTCGAATTCATGCTCAATTAGTTGCATTTGTTATAGTTAGAATATTTCTGTTGAACAATTTCATTTTAGTTTTCTAGGGTTTATGAGTAATCATATTTGTAATTCGAATTCATGCTTAATAAGTTGCATTTGTAATAGTTAGAATATCTCTGTTGAACAATTTCATTATAGTTTTCTAGGGTTTATGAGTAATCAATTTTCGTAATTCGAATTCGTACCTAATCAGTTGCATTTGGTTGTTTCATCAACTTCTTAATTTTTTTTAATTATAAGTATGACATATTTGTTTTAGTTTGTCGAAAATCATAAAAGGTTACCAATTACATTATCAACTTCAATTCAAGAGAACAAGGGTACTTTGTCGAAAATCATTGAAGAAAAGAAACCCCTAATTTTAACTGAAAATACTACCCCATTCGTCCTGGTTATTTGTTTACCTTTGGTTTTGGCACAAAGACCAACTAAAGAGGAGGGGGCCAATTATTGCATGAGAAGTGACCAAAAATGAGTGTGGAGGTTCAAAATGCCCATCAAAGGCATTCCCAAAATAGAAAGGTAAACAATTGACCACACCCAAAATAGAATAGGTAGACAAATGACGGGGATGGAGGGAGTAATAATTGGAAAAAAAAAAAAACAGAAATACTTAACTAAAATTCAAGTTCATTGTTATACAGAGAGACAACGAACCATACCTTGCTGGGATATGGTTTCCGTATTAGAGTTGCGTCCTCGGTTGATGTTTTCTTCTCTCTAACTCATGAGGAGGACGGTAGGTTTTAGTTTTATCATTGAAATAGTGGCGTATTATAGTGTGAATAAAAGGAAGCACCAGAGTTTTGATTTTAGTTTTTTCAATCCTGCGTTATATTGGGATTTTTGAGGCGCTATTTTGGAATGCTTCTTAAAAGTCCCTTCATTTTTAAGCGCTATTAATTCAAACTCAGTTGTTTTTATAAGAGCGCCGCAACTCAAGCGTTGGCACATGTAGTTTTTGTTGTAGTGGAAACATATTTTGATGTCATTCATGGTCTTCAAGCAGTTTTTTGGTTATAAAACTTAGTTATGTTTATTCTTATTGACGTGTCTCACCTTTAGCTGCTTATTCATGTATCAGCTAGTTATTCGGTTCCGTTTACATAGTTCTAAACTTCTAAATTGTGGTTGTTTTGGATCGTGGAAAAGCCATTTGTGTTGTATATTTAACTCGATGCAAGCTTACAAGCTGGAAAAGCCATATGTTGGTTTCTGTGTTCATGTGGCGACTCAACTGATCCTTACTTCTTTTGCATCATGGCTTTGATTGTGACAAGGGTGATTGGGGTGAATTCATTCCTACTGTTTCCACTCTGACCACTTCTTTTCTATATGTATTCGTTTTTTTTTTTTATTGCACATATGGCCTGGTATGTTCCCAGTTGAATCTTCATTGACACCATGCTGGCCATGAGTCAAGAGTTGTCACAGCTCTTACTTTTTCGAAGTCTCATCCTTCTCTTTTGATTCTGATTTCTGAAAAAATGTCTCTACAAAGGCAGAATTTGTTTTTTATTCTATTATATTTGTCTTTGAATAAAGACTATTGTTCTTATATTGTTGTCCAAACTTCTGCTTTGCTGCTTGGTGGTTCCTGATCCTCGTTTGCACATTGTATGTTAGTGCATGGCCGTTTGGTGGGTTGCTTGCCTTGTAAGGCTGCCAGCACGTTCCACTAAGTCCTGATGATCATTGACTTGGGTTTAAATTGTTCTCAGTAGTAATTTTTACATATTGGCTTATGTTGAAATTGTTCCTTCAGGCTATACAAATTTTAACTCAATTGTTAATGTGTTTGCCTTATCCACGGATGATGATTTCGATGGTATTGCTAAGTGTTGACTCCATTGTCAATTGTTAATGTGATATATCTTGCCTCAGTTACCTCAGTAGTGATGTTAGTTCCCTTTCTTCCGTCTTAGACACTCGCAATTTTAAGACCAGGAGATCTACCTCGATGTTCCAATGAGGCTTCATTCACGAGTGAAATTGACCCTTTGTTAAGAATTTAAGATCGTAGGCTGAAGCACTTAAGATGAAACCTTGAATGGATACCTTGAATAATGTGCACACTTTTGGAATAACTTATGTGATAGTGATAGATTGATATGGTAACCCTTTATAAGCTCATATAAGACTTATTAATTCAGTGAGACATTTTTAAATAGATTTTGCCACAGTGACCATAAAAATCATTCCAATCGTGACTATATAATTATATATACAGCCTCCAAATTCAGTTTGTCAGAACCATCCTAATTGACATTGTTAAAACGTGTTAGTTTTATCACACAAGCTCTTGATCACTTGCCCACCATATTACTCCCTCTGTATTTTAATTTTCTTCCCACTTCTCAAATTATACAACAACATTACCCCAGTGCCTCCTTCAAATTATGTGGGGAATTTTGAAAAATAGGAAAAAAAAAACGGAAATACAGAGGTAGTATTTGATATTGCGTTAATACTTGTCATCACATCTATTGTGAACTCTAATTTTTGGATTTTAGGCTCTACGGTGATTTATTTTTCATTTATAAAGCGCTTAAGAAATCACCTGCCACATGTCTGCAGATAATGGATACCTCAAGCCCTGCTGTTTTTGTAAATGGGGAAGTTCTCCGCATGTTTGTTGGGAGAAAGGTTCGCATGGTAATTCAGGTCATACGATCTGATGCTGGCTCTGTACTTGGAAAATCAACTGATGATCAGCAGATAACCATCAAGGGTTCACTGCCAGCTCAACCTCTGTCAACATACGCGGAGGTTATTGGTATTGCAGAAACCAATCAATCTGTTCGGGCCGACACTTGGACCAACTTTGGTGATAACTTTGGTATGTACATCTCCTTCCTTGAAAATGCATTCCTTTTTGGATTTTATTACTTGTGGGTTCATTATAGTTGCTGTCCTTTATTTTATACGGAGTAACTATGAGTATGGGAACTTTGGTAGATACAGAACCTGAATTTTTGAAATGAGTGCCAGATAGTGCCCTCCAGTACCATCTTAAACACAACAGTTGGCGATGACTGAAGGTTGGCAATGAGCCTTTTCCTTTGATGTAGATAAGTTAGTCATTTTGTAGATTGGACATTCTTTCATAACTTCATTTCCTTTGTGGAAGACACTGAGCACAGACAACCCTTCCTCTGCTGAGGAGCACGCACACTAGCGAACATTGAATAGAAATACCTTTACTCTTACTGGAAGGGGGTTCTTTGATCTTTTTTGCATGTGCCATATACTAAAATGTTATGCTGGCTCGAAGTCAAGGGCCAGTCGGCTGTAGTGTTGCAAGCGCTTTAACCTGAGAACTTTTTGAAATTAAGAAAAATAGTCGCAAGTGCAGTACAACTATTTCTCTCATCTCCAATTAGAATACCAGGCAATTATGGAGATCAAATGCATATTAATACTTTTATGTGAAACGTATTCAAAATGGCTCACATATTTGGTTAGCAACGCGTCTTAATGAGTGTTGGAAATATGTAGTTGGTTATGTTTTCGCTCATACAATGCTCGTAAGTAAGACATAAACAATTATGTCTGGTAACAGGAAAGTTGTACCCGGTCAAGTTTCACAAAGTTAACATGATGATTTTCAGAGTCGGGGTTCATAACTTCATATGGGTATTCCTGATAGTAATTGCAATCTTCTAGTGGGTAGTACTCGGAAGTGATTGTCTTCTAATTATATTTCATAGTGTAGACTTAATCAACAGATGAATTCAATCCTTGGTTTTTAGAATTGACTAGCTTTTGATGAATTCAATCCTTGGTTTTGCCCTCCATGAATCGTGCATTATTTTAAATGGTGAAGTGATTCAGAGAAACACATGAAGTTGACGTTTAGTTGGTTGGTTTGGTGCAGATGCAAGTAACTACAATCAACTATGCCAGCTTGCAAATGGGGAATACAAGCACTTGTTCATCTGATCCGTTGCGGATTATGGATGTGATTGTCTAGTGTTATTGGGGTCATGTTTAGTTTGGTTTATTAGTTCATCGACTCATCTGCAAGATTTTTCATCTTCTTCTTATATATAAAATGGCTAATTGTATTAATGGCGTCTAAGGCTTGTGGACTTTTGGCTGAATCCATGTTTCCCTTACGTTTGAAAACCTTAATTCAGTTGATCTGGTGAATTGCCATCTGCTTTACTGCTGTACATTAAACATCCATCTGGGTAATATTAGTAACATTACTGTGTACCTAGGCTTGTCAAAAGATGACCTGGTCTGGAAATTGACTGAAACCCAACCGGAAATAACTTTCACCCGAAAATGACCTGGGCCGATAATATCACGACATATAAAGCGTGCTTTTAAAATAGTCAGTCATCTATCTACCCCTGTGGTTTTTCCCCATTGGGTTTTTAGTGTCACCATTTCTTGTGCCTTCTATTCCTTTGTTTGTCATAGATTGATTGCTTTAACCCTCTTCAAAATACAAGATAAATTTCAAGAAAAAAAAAAATACAAGGTAAATTTTTTACCAAAACAATAACGTGTTTTAATTTAATATTTAACAATTTAATACTCGTATAATAAACAAACTTTTTTATAAATAGTTTTGTTATTTTAGTGACTAAACATTCAAATTGAGGTTGGAAGACAATTGCGGTACATGTTCTCAAATTTGACCATAAGTCATTTGTGGGCTTGAAATTGATGTATACTAGGTTTAATGCCCGGCTACGCCCGGACTATTTTTATTTACCATTTAAATTTTATTTTCTATGAAATATGATTCGCTAAATTTGGTTAACATACACATTAATCAACAAATTATGAGACATGTTCACTATTCCCGCTGTTAATATTATTACTTTCAGTACATCCCCTCTTAATACTATTACGTTCGCTATTTGTACAGTTCAGTTACTATTATTTCTGTAACTACTACTGCTATTTTTATGATTAAACTGTCAGTTTTGTAAAACTCATATATTTAAATAAATTAATATTTTTTTCTAAAATCGAATTATTGTTAATTCATTTTTCATACTCCGTTGTTTCTACTGGTACTTTCGTTACAATGTGTCGTGACTACTATTACTTTCATTTCTTCCGCCGTCATTATTTTTCTTTTACTACTCCCGCATTTAATATTGTTAATTTCACTACTCTCGTTGCTAGTAGTATGACTTTCACTGCTCCGGTTGTATTGCGTTTACTACTTACATCGGTTGATTACTATCAATATTAGTTGATTATCTAGTTGTATTAGAGTTATATTATTTAAATAATTCTGAAAATGTTAGATGAGAATATTATTTAAGAGCAATCATTATTATTTACTAATTAAATTACTAATATAATGAATTATGATTTTTTTTTTTTTTGGAAATCTGAATTGATTTACTTGCCTTCTAATAGTTTCCAAAATATAAAATACTTTATATTATATTAGTGTATCTTAATTAATACCATAAGTAGAGCCCGTTTATTCTAAGGAAACTCGCCATATTTTGTTGTGCTTTAAATTTATACTTTTAACCAAAACTATATAATATTTACGTTGAAATCCTTTGTTCAGGTCCATCACACAGCGCTAGCGATTGAAAACTATATAGTATAATTAATTTGTATAAGTTTATTTAACTACATTGAAGTCCCTTGATTTCTGGAATTAATATATAGTATATTGATTGATTGTAAACAAACTATAATGGGAGGAGACCCATGACTTAGAAAATGACCAAAAAACAAAAAAACATTGTCCACCCGTATATTTTTTTTACAAGTCATATGATCAGCCTTTTGTATTTTTTCGGTCAAAACTCCAACTTTTCCTAACCGTCAAGTTGGTGCTACCTCTAAAACAACTCGCTAATTTCACAGATTTTAAGACTAGTTTTAGTTGTGTAAAATGAACAAGTGTAGTAGTATAATAAAAATCTTCGCAAATTCTTATTTCGGACGGGCTAGCTCGTCTGAAATAAGACGAAATAAATGTAGTCATTTTACGATTAAGGTTATATTTGGTAAAACTAACTTAAAAAGTGAAAAGGTAGCTGAAAATTTGAAAATGTATCTGGAAATTAAAAAGCTAACTTTACTAATAATGTAGCTGAAAATTAAGAACTAATAAGGTAGCTAATTATATTAAAAAAATGTTTAGCAAACTACCTGAAATACAATGCCAAATATCACCATCATTTTAAGGGTAAAAAGTGATAACTTTACTTATAACATTTTTGTCATTAAATAGTTACATTTATTTAAAAAATATGACATTTGATCAGTCTTATTTCAGACCATCTGAAACAAGACTTCTCAAGAGAAACCCAATAAAATATACCTAGTTACGTCATTAGTCCATTCATAACCAAGGAATATATGCTATCACAAAAACTTACCCTCCATAAATAGATTTTATAACCACATTTATTAACAAAATCAATCTAATTAAAACAAGGAATCAACTCTATTTACATTTACATTTCAGTACATAATCATAAACTCTACAAACTGATTCCTCATAATCTCAAGAGCGAATCCCTCTAAACCAAAATAATATATTCCCCCCACATACATTCCGCGCACTATAATACACTATCATCCACTGGTTTGCCTACTTTGGTGGCATGGCTTTCTTCCAATCAACTGATAAACAACTTGGTAAGTTGCTTATTACACGATTCGCATCGTCTATTTTGTTTCTATTTTGCACCGATTCTTGTATGAGACGGTTTAAAAGATCTGCTATATCACGCACCCTATTTTACTATATCACGCCCCCTGTTTTTAAATTTATTCCAACTATACCCTTGAATATCCAAATTAACTCTAGTTAAAAATAATTATTGTTTTATCGTAAAAGTGTTTCTGAGACGGTCCTAGAAATACGTAGACGGTCCTAAAAATATCTAATAAGGTTTGCATCTTTCTTAATTTTTTGTTGTTTAGAGGCAATTAAGATTGTGTTACTGTTGATATAGATCATGAGTTAGGCCGTGTTATTAACACGGCATGTCGGTGGTTCCGCCGTGGATCATACACGTCATTTCCGCGGCCACCTCCGTGTATCGTACACGTCATTTTTGAGGTTACGCCTTCTGCTTTGAACTTCAAATGCCCTTATTCTACGCGTCGGCATACGACATGATGCTACATCTCTACATATCTTCCATGTGCATTTGAATTGATCACATGAATTACGTGGTCTGCCTTGAACTTCATTGTTAAAGCTGGTTCCTATTTTGTTTTTTTTTTTTGTGTTTTTGTTTTTTATTTTATTTTTTAGTCGTTAAATTGGATTTCATGTTGGTGTGTGTTGATTAGTTTAATCATTTATGCAAATGTCTACGGATGATGATCGTCGTACTAAACTTCACGCTTTTTTTTTTCAGCGTAAAAGGATTAAATTCGTTGTTAAATTGCGAACCTTGTCCGTTGTGGGGAGGAAATAATTAAAATGCAAACCTTGTCCGTTGTGTCGTCGTGGGATTCATTTAGTATAAGACGGTAAAAAATTTGCCGATTAAATTTTTAGGAACCATCTACTAACATTACTTATCGTTCAAATTAACACAAATACGATTATTCATAATTTTTGTTTTTACTACAATTAATTTACTGGTGAAGAGCAAACTTGGAATAAATTAAAAAATAGGGGGCGTGATATAGTAAAATAGGGGGCGTGATATAGCAATTTATTTAAAAGTATTATAGGTCGTTATATATGTGTACATTATACTATGTTAATGTGAGACGGTCTTAAGAGATTCGGAGTACTTTTATTTGTATGTTCATAGTACTTTACCTGAGAGTTTCGGTTATTTACGTCGATCGATAAATCTTCCAATGTCCTCGCTAGTTTAAGAAACTTGTTATAATCGATACGAGATCCGAGATCGCGAGTTTAAGTATCATCATACTCGCATACAAATAATTGTAGTATAACGGATGTATATATTAATGTGAAAATTGTATAAATATTGTGTGTGTAATCTGTTGTTCAATTTATTTCGCAATGCAGGTTCGTCGAGAAACGGCTCTCTTACCGATCCTCTTTTGAAAGACGATTTGGTTTCGAAAGGATGTGATAAAGTCACACCTTACGCAAATGCAAGTATTTTTAGTGCAACCAATTTTTCATGGATCAGTCCTTTGATTTCTTTGGGTAATCGGAAAACCCTAGATCTTGACGATATTCCTCAATTAAACTCGATTAATAGTGTATTCGAGTCTGTCCCAGCCTTGGAAAAACAACTCGAGGTATGTCGAGTTGGTGCTAGTAAAATAACAGGATACATTCTTGCAAAGTCATTATTTTTGTCGTCTTGGAAGGAAATCTGTTGGACTTCTGTTTTAGCGATCATATATGCAGTGGCTGGCTATGTTGGTCCATTTCTCATCGAGTATTTTGTTCAATGCCTTCAGCAAGGGAAGTTCAGAAGTAGACAAGGTTATATTTTGGCTTTCGCTTTTTGTGCTTCAAGCTTTATTCAGGGCCTAATGCGAAGGAATTGGATTTTCAAACTTCAGCAAGTTGGGATTAGGCTTCGTGCATCAACAAGCGCGATGATTTACAATAAGGGTTTGAAACTTGCCTTGCAATCAAACCAAGGTGAGGGTAGTGGGGAGTTCGTCAACCTTGTGGCCGTTGATGTACACAACATTGACTATTTTTTTGTGTATATCCATGATTCTGGGTTGATTATCGTTCAATTGGTGTTAGGCATGGTTTTATTATACAAGAATTTAGGTTCGGCCTCTTTTGTTGGTTTGGTTGCACTTGTATGTCTTATGTTATTAAATTCTGCCTTTTCTACATGGCAAGAAAGATTTCACGGAAGTTTGATGGAGGCGAAAGATGAGAGAATGAAGGTCACTCAGGAGACTTTAAGGAACATGAGAATTCTCAAGTTTCAAGGATGGGAGACGAGTTTTTTGTCTAGAATTCTTAACTTGAGAAAAACGGAAACATCATGGTTGAAAAAGGAGATGATTAACTCTTCAATGATGACTTTTGTTTACAGAGTTACCCCTACATTTGTTGCTTTGGTAACGTTTGGCTCGTGTTTGTTTCTTCGAGTTCCTCTTGAAGCTGGTAAAATATTGTCCGCGCTTGCTACATTTCGCGTTCTTCAAGAGCCAATCTACCTTGTTCCTGATGCAATGTCCTCCATTGTCAAAACTAAGGTCTCCTTGAGAAGAATTTCATCTTTTCTTTCGCTTGATGAACCCGACTCAGAACTCGTACAAAACATCCCATACAACATCTCAAATAATGCAATCGAGATTACTGATGGAATCTTCACTTGGGATCCTACTTCGTCACCTATTGCAACCTTGCAGAACATTAACCTCAAAATTTCACATGGTACTAAGATTGCGATTGTTGGCATTGTTGGTTCGGGTAAGTCAAGCCTCCTTTCTAGCATTTTGGGTGAAATGAATAAGATTTCGGGAGATGTCTTTGTATCAGGAACAAAAGCCTATATCGCTCAGACACCTTGGATACACAGTGGAACGGTCCAGGAAAACATATTGTTCGGAAAGGTAATGGTCCCTGAAGTTTACCAAAGGGTAATTGAAGCATGTTGTTTGAAGGAAGACTTACGTTTACTGTCATGTGGAGATCAAACTGTTATCGGCGAAAGGGGCATTAACTTGAGCGGCGGTCAGAAACAGAGAATACAAATCGCTCGTGCTATCTACCACGATGCTGATATCTATCTTTTTGATGACCCTTTTAGTGCCTTAGATGCTCACACCGCCTCTTATCTATTTGATGTAAGTTACCTTGCATACCTTTCGTACTATTTATTCCCCGTCTCAATAATATGTTTACCTTTTTCTACGTCTAAATATATAATGATAGCATGTACTCCCACCTACCCACATCTAATGTCCCTTTTGCCCCAATTTCTTACCCATCAAATTGTCCCTTTTGCTTTTCCCCATGAATTATTTGGACTTATCTACCCCTAACTCACCCAACTATACATTACTTTTTATTATTCTATTCAATTTCATAACACCCTCTCTCCTATTATCAACCCCATAAATTTTCTACTTTATCCCAAAAGGGACATTAGATGTGGGTAGGAGGGAGTATCATTTTCTCTTAGTTGAAGAAAATACATTATAATTGTTGTTTTCGAATAATTGCAGCATGTTTTGCTCGGTCTTCTAAAGGAAAAGACGATAATTTTTGTCACTCATCAAGTCGAGTTCTTAAGTGCTGCGGATCTAATCTTGGTAACAACTTTGTAGCTCTTTGTTTTTTTTTTTAATCAGGGACACTTTAATTTAGGATCAAAAGATTAAATATTTAACGAGACTCGCAAAGAAGGAAATACAAATACAAAAAAAATTAAATATACTAACCCAAGCAAATCTCATGTTTTAAAAAGGCGTCATTATGTCAACAAAAGGCTAATCCTTATTTCAGACGAAGTATTTTCGTCTAAAATTAAGACCATTGAATTTCACCATTTTACGATAAAATGTAAATATTTTCATCAGTTTTTTAGTTAAAAAGTATCAATTTTAGTTACCACCATTAAGGATTTCAATTGAATGAACGACTAGTTAGAAGTAGGTTATCAAAATTCACAACACAAAAATTACAAATAAACACCAAATATTCAAGATAAAGTACTAAACATTTGTATAAATAATTCATCAAAGAAAATCTCAAATTAATTAACAAACTAATTCATAAAAATAAATAATTTATCTAATAGAATTTCAAATTAACACTTAATTTTCAAAATTGGGGAGGAAAAGAAAAGAAATGGAAGAAACTAAAGGCTCTTGTGTACAATGGAAGCTAGAGATAAAAGAAAAAAGCAAATGTGTTCAGTAGGCATCGAACACGAAACCTCAAATTAACCACTTAATTCATAAAAATAAATAAGTTATCTAATAGAATTTCACATTAACAGAGGTAAAAGAAAAAAACAAACGTGCTCAGTAGGCATTGAACACGGAACCTCTTGCACAAAGAGCTTAGGTCTGGAATACTATCTGCTAGGCAATTGCCTTTAGTGATTTTTCTAGCGCACAAATGAGTAAAGTAAATAATAAGGACCCCAAATATGTAGTTATGAAGCTTTAAGGACCTAACATAAAAAAAAAAAGGAGCTTTGAGGACCTCAATTGGAATGTCCGTTAACTTTTAACTTTCTTCCGTTAAGTTACATCCCCCTTATACTAAAAGAATAAGAGAATTCCAAAATTTTCCCTCCAAAAGGAATCAATTTAAATTAGGAAACAAATGATATTCTTCTTTTCATTATTATATTTTCAATAAAATCTTTCATCAATTTATAATCTTTTAAATTAAAGTAAAATTAAAGTGATATAAAATTATAAAATTATAAAATACATATTGCTAATTTTTTTAGAGAATAACTTGATGTAAATTTATTCGGTATAATACAAAAATACAAACCGATACAATTAGCATCGTGAAAAAAAAATGATTTTAGAAAACATATTACATAAAATCATTAGTTGTATGATAAAAATAAATCATTAAAATAGACATTTCCTAACATAATAAATCTTCATGATTAGTGTTATATTTCAATTTTTTTTTTTTCGCATATCAAAATTACAATGAGGTGAAATATAAAAATTTAATAGAGTCAATTTAGAATCTCCCTTACTATTAAGAAAATAAAAATTCTCTTAGTTTTTCCTCGAAAATGCATAAATCTCAATAAGAAAATATGTGAAACTTTCTTCTAATAAAAATTTACCTTTCCTTAAAATAACAATCTTATAATTAAATTCTAATTTTTCAATTAACTTCAGAATTTCAGTTTTTTATGTTGCAAATCGAAATACAACTGAGTGAAATATTAAATATTATTGAAGTGCTGATTTAAAATGTAAAAATAATATCCTAAAAAATAAAACTTCTATAAATACCGTGCATGAATGCGCGGGATCTATACTAGTTACAAATAGGCCAATAGGAGTATATGGGAAGTAAATACTCCGTATGTTACTTGCGTTACTTTTCAATCTTAAATTCTTATATAAATCGGGTGTATCCGTCTCAAATTTGAGACGAGAAAAATAATAAGTTTAAGATAAAAATAAAATGAACATTGAAAAAAACAAAAACGATTTGTCTCATATACACGAATGTGATACGATTTAATTTGACTCATACTAATATTAAAACGGCTATGTCCGTCTTATAAGAAATTGAATATTTTTAAATTTACTTCTCTCATTTTATTTTACGATTATCATATGCATGGATTAATTAGAATTTGAGTTGGGTCGAGTCAGGGCCGGCCCTATGTGCTGTCAGGGTTGGCAAATGACAAGGGCCCAAGTTTAGAAGGGGCCCATTTGTGTGGAATTAGAAGTCAAATACTTCGTAAAATTTAGTACATGTAAAAACAAATTATAATAAGGCAAGTAGTCTTGTGGTTTTGCATCTTACCAAATGACAAACGGTCTTGAGTTCTATCCCCCATAGCCTTCTTTCCACCATTTCTATTTTTTTTTTTTTGGAATTCACTACATTGATAATTTGATAGGCCCATTTCTAATTTTTTTTTTTGAAATTCACTACATTGATAGGCCCATCCATTTAATCCTTTACTTATATTTTAGTGGGTAGATTGAATTTAAATAAAATATTTTTTATACTTTGAGATTTTGTGCGAATTGTGTTCCTCATCGCATAAATTGTCCAAATTATACCGTCGGTAGACTAATCTAATAAAGCTAATATCTAAAATTTGAAATAATTTCGATCTTTTGCGGTTTTTTGACGATAAAAGGGTAGAATTATAAGGTACCCTCTCTCCAATTCTCCAAATTCAAATCATTTTTCCTTCTAAATTTTTAAGATAATGACCACATGAATTACTCTAGAACAATTTTTTTTTAAAGGAGTTAGGGCTCCGTTTTACAATTTTGCCTAGGGCCTCATAATGTTTAGGACCGGCCCTAGGTCGAGTCAATTCGGGGGTCATTTTCAGGTTTGTTATTATCAAGTTATTTCGGGTACAATATACATTCAAGTTAGGGTTATTCATTAGATTATTTCAGGTGATGGAATGTGGGGAAGTTATTGTAGTGGAGTTCATTACGTAAAGTAATAAGGAGTACATCTGTACATCAGTACATTATTTTACCATAACAGTTGTGAACCACCCTTTTTGGGTTCGTCTTATTCAGGTAAGGTTCAATGTGTTCATCATAAAATTAAATTATTAACATATCAACGTTGAATTAATTAAAAAAATTATTTGCTAACATTTGATTAAAATAACCCCTAACAAGAATAAAAAAGGATATGCAATTAAATGCGACTTTTCCGATCATGTTTCAAGGTTTTTTCTATGGAGTCAATTACTGGCGAGGTTGCTTAGGGTAGAGTCATTTAAGGATTAACAAGGTTCATGTCAAGCTCGGATCGGATCAACCGGCTCTTGTCATATTCGAGTTATGCAATTTCAGCTTAGAATATTTGAGTCAAACCACATTTTTCATGTCTGCAAATCTGCAATGGGGTATTATTCCGGTAAAGAAACAAATGATATTATTACATGCTCGGAAGCAAAGGCACAGCTAGGAATTGAACTTAGCGCAGGCGAAAAATTCAATGGGGACGAACGGATAATAGTATACAATAAATTAAAAAAAGAAATCGAATATATTAACTAAATAATTCAAAATTCCATCCTCCGCCTATCACAAGAATCACAAAGTAATTATTACAAACTACTTTGTAATCTGTATCATGTATTTTGTATGACCAATAAGTAGCAAAATAGTGTAGCATGCAAACAAAATATTTTAGGAATTAGGATGAAATGTTTTGTGTTTTAACGGAATCTTGGATGTGAAGTAAACAGAATACAATGAGAGGTCCTTAAAGCTAGTCTTTGAAGTTTGAGGTCCTTATAGCTAGATAGTTGTATAGTTTGGGTCCTTGGAGTATACTTAACTCGCGCACAAATTGTATACATCCTAGCTTTGCATGAATTTTACGGAAAAAAAAAAAAAAAAAAAACCAATCAAGGGTGCGCACGTGGGCAGACCCCTGGGTCCGCCACTGAATTTCGGCATGTTAAGGACATATACTTGTATGAGGCGGTCTTCCAAAAATTCTTACATAGTTTTAATGTAATGATTCTGTAACATGATCTTTTGTCTTAACAGGTAATGGAAGATGGAAGGATTGCACAAATGGGGAAGTACGATGTTATTAAAGAACATGTAGCTTCATTAAGTGAATCACGATTGACACTCGATTCTAGCATGAGAAAACCGGCTCCTAGTGTCGAAAAAGGTGATTCAAAGAACATCGATTTGATCTCGCAAGATGTTAGTAAACAAGAACAAGAGCCATCACAACTCATAAAAGAGGAACAAAGAGAGGAAGATAGTGCCGGTTTCTCGATCTGTTGGAAATACTTGACATCAACATATGGAGGTGCCCTTGTGCCTCTGGTGCTCCTCGGCCATATTGTTCGTGAGACGCTTAATGTGGGGAGTTATTACTGGTTAGCGTGGGCTGCCCCTGTATCGAAAGAGGCTGCAACATCGGTTAATGGATCTACGCTTATAGGAGTTTACGCGGCTCTTGCTATCGCTTTATCTCTATGCACATTAGCTGTGGATTTGCTTGTCACGACTATAGCGTACACAACCGCAACTGCACTCTTTAGAAAAATGTTGCAGTGCATTTTTCGAGCTCCTATGTCCTTTTTTGATGCTACTCCAAGCGGAAGAATTTATAGCAGGGTACGCTATTTATTTGATTTTTGCTTCGTGTTTAGATAGGTATCCCTCAACTTTTCGAATTTCTACATGGTACCCCTACACTTTTTAAAACATACATGGTACCCTAATTGTTGTCATTATCACTAAGTGTACCCCTAACCTTTATTTTCCGTCAATTAAACTCAGTTTTAGGCGTTAAGTGATGACTTGGACGTATAACCAATCTTGTCATTTACCCATGACATATGGACTCTATTAGGCTCAATATCCATTTCGATCCTAATATTTATTGATATATATGGGTACAAAAAATTTGACGGGAAATTTATTGATCACATGCCAAATTATCACGTCTAAAGATGGATATTGAGCCTAACAGTGTCCTTATGTCAATGACAAGCTTGATTACGCGTCCAAGTAATCACTTTACGTCTAAAATTGACGGAAAATAAATTTTAGGGGTACACTCAATAATAATGACAAAAATTAGGGGTACCATGTATGTTTTAAATATCACATTTTATTTATATAATTTGTGCCTTATGCTCTTGCTTTATTCAGTGTTCAACAGATCAAAAAGATGTGGAGACTCGAGTTCCCTCATCAATTGAAGAAGTTACCACCTCGGTAATAAAAGTTCTCGGAATTGTGGTTGTGATAGCTATGGTTGCTTGGCCAGTTTTAATCCTCTTCATCCCCGTGGTTTTACTTTGCGTTTGGTACCAGGTAACTTTTATGTTACGAATGTAAAACGTCTGTTTTTCACACCTATCGAAAAAAATTTGTTAAGAATTTCTCATATTGATTAAATTCGATACTAATAGATTAAACTGGAAAAAAATGACGAGCCAACTAAATTATAACTCGCGTTCTTAGTGTATCCTAATACTACCAATTGGTCTCCAGACGAAACTTGTTATGTGCAGCGTTACTATATGCCAACAGCTAGAGAATTGTCACGACTGAGTGGAATATGTGAAGCTCCTGTAACACAGCATTTTGTAGAAACAATTTCGGGAAGTACAACAATCAGGAGCTTCGATAAACAGTCAGGATTCCGTGAAGCATACATGAAAATACTGGACACTTACTCTCGCCCTGGTTTCCATTCTGCAGCTGCGATGAAGTGGCTCTTGTTTCGCCAGGATGCTTTCGCTTCTTTTACCTTTGCGTCCCTTTTGCTTCTCTTGGTCTCCTTTGGAGATAACATTAATCCCGGTACTTCTTACTTTTCTTCTGTTCTTTTTTCTTTTGATACGTCTCAAAATTAAAACGGCTAAACTGACAGATTGGTAAAAAAAATCATGAGGTTTGGAAGAATTGGTAAGAAAAAACACACTTTGGACAAATTGGTAAAAAAAAATTGGGAGGAGGACAAATAAACCAAAAAACCTTGAGTCACACGCCCGTGTATTCAAACCAATTTGTAATTGCTCCTTTCCATTTTGTTACGAGTATATATTTTAGTCAGTAAGTCTCCCTTGTAACAGATAATCCGTTACAAGCTTCTAAGGGTTAAATTCTCCCACTTGGGTAGATAAGACAAAGCATAGGGAATCTCAAATGGCTCGTCTTTTACACCCAAGTGGGTAATACTTGACTCGTCGCAAGTTTGCGACGGATATGTCCGTCACAAATGAGAATTTGTGTATTTTAGGCCCTGTTCTTTCGGACTTATTTTCAGCCCATTTCAGTTCAGTTCAGCTCTATTCAGTTCAGTTCAGTTCAGTTCAGCTCAATTCAGTTCAGTTCAGTTCAGTTCAGCTCCATTCAGTTCAGTTCAGTTCAGTTCAGTTCCATTCAGTTCAGTTCAGTTCAGTTCAGTTCAGCTCAGCTCAACTTCATTCAGTTCAGCTCGTTTGATTATTTATTATTATTATTATCATTATTATTATTATTATTATTATTATTATTATTATTATTATT
>JAGPOY010000675.1:20025-32073 GCA_018983105.1 Silene uniflora | reverse complement strand
ATATTGACATAATACTCATATACAAAGTCTGTATCACATGTGTAACTGGTACAGGCGCCTACCGGAACGTTCAGGTCACGAACCAGTGCCAGTACCAATACCAGTACCAACAGGGATGGGACCAGAACATCCCCTCATACTCAGAACAAACAAACGCGCGCTCAAAACAAAGGTACCTACGAAACATATCTACATTTACGTGTACACAGATGCACCACAATGTACGAAACGCAAACCCACAAACTAAAAGTTAAAGCGTGCCACAGATGCACCAAGTTACACTGTTTGTGACCCAAAACAAAAGGAAGCATTATTCGATCTAAACCCAAAATGGAACAATATTCTGACAAACACAAAGCTCCCCAAACGTATGGCCTTTCTCTAGAATGGCACAGGGAGCACCAAAATAACAGGCTAAAGACGTGACGCCCTAAAGACACCTATGCATCACCTAACCCATGCTAACCGTCATGTACTTCTTGAGCAGGTCGACTTATGGCAATAGGGGTAACTGGCTCAACAGTCGCATCTGTGACCGGTACATTCACAATCACTGCAGCCTCATCCTTGTTGCTCTCATCAGTATTCACCCCAATAGGGAGGATGCTCTCGTCTACCGGTACGGGAACCTTCTCTCCAGGGGGCACATCAGCATCAGCAGGCGTAACTTCTACCTCACTGTCAGAGTCAGGGAGGTTTGCGATGGCACTAAAATCAGGTTTAACTGGGAAATATTCTTCAAATTGCCGCTCTTCTTCTGCCAGATCCCAAGAAGTATGCTCACCAGCCTTATACTCTTTGATCCTTTGAATCTTTGACTCCCAAGCTCCATACACCACAGCATCAGAAAGGGTCTTGCTAATCTTGAGCACTTCGGTCTCAGCATTCTTCAGGGAGACAGAGAGGGATTTGTTGGTCTCCTCATACTGAGCAAGCCGATCCAGGGCCGCTTTCTTCTCTTTAGCAGCAGCTGCCAGTTTGGCCTCCAATTGAATAACTTTTCTCTGATGACTGGTCGCCTCACCCATCAAGCGAGTCATCTCCTTGCGAATGAACAAGTTCAGTTGCAGGGTCTGCGGAGAGGGCAGTCAGCGGTCAAAAATCTAATTCTAAAGAAACAAGGATAAAAGGACAGTACGTGATAAAGGACAATAACACTCACATCAAAGATGTTCTCTGCAGCAATGTCCATAACCTCTGGCAAAGGCTTTGAAGAAATAACATGTAGAGGCCCGGGTAGCAGAAGCTGTTCCAAAGAAGGCCATAACGCTACATCCTTATTACCACCATACCCTGCTGGAAACTTCAAGATGGAGGTGGTTGTCGGCGTCTGAACACGGGGGGCCACGCTGGCAAGAGGTGGGATGTCGGCTGGAGCTTCCCCAGGTGATGATTCGACTCTCTTTTTAGGAGAGGGTCTGGGGGCAGAGGCAGATAGCTTCCTCTTTCTCTTCTCCATCATAGAATCAATAGAGAATAGGGGAGTAGCTGAGCAACAAAGCAGAATAAGAACATGGGTACCAGTATGCGAGAAATAGGAGCATTGCAACATGAAAAGTTACGAGGAAGCTTACCAGATGACATTGCGGGTGTTGTTTCTTCTGGGTCTTCTTGAAATGTCTGAAAAGATGAACCGTCGCCTGTCAAGCCTTCTTCTCCTTCCTCTTCTTCCTCTACTTCCTCTTCTACGTTCAGAGGATGGGATGAAGAGCCGGTAGGATCCGCTGTGAGCAAGTAAGGGTAAGTCCTGACTTTCAGAGGGAGGCTCAACAACTTCTTTACAGCGTACAAATCTTTGGTGGGAGTTGGTCGCCTTAAAGCTGCAAAAGAAACATGAGTAAGAGCAGTGAGCAGAGGATAGGGGAACGCGAATGGGAAATCAATTACCTTCTACTGATCCCCATTCATCCAGGAGATAATCAGGATCTGGCGAGATGGAGTCAAGTTTCACAAAAATGAAATGCTTGAACCATCCATCATCTCGCACTTTCGGGGGAAGCATGATTGCAACAGTTTTGGCCTCACGAACGCGAAGGGTAACTTGCCCCGGTTTCTCAGCCCTGTAAGTGTACAACCAGGCAAAATTCCCAAATCCCAAATCCAATTCGTAATCACCACTAAGTATTTACAAAGAGGCGAGAATGCGCCACGCATGGGGTTTGAACTGACACATCGCCAAACGATTAAACGTTAGCACCCTTTGAATCAGAGGCGGCAACGGGAATGACAAACCAAGGAGGAATGGGTAAAGATACAAGCATATCCACCCGGAACGATGAAAATCCGCCTTTTCGCCAGGTTGGGGCAGATGAATCACCACATCATCATCAAGATTAAATAATTTACTAACTTTTGCCGGATCCTCATTGGAGTAACAAGAATCACAGCGGTAAAGCTCCGACAAAATACCGGTGGAAAAGAAGGAAGGGGGCTCGGCGGAGACGGTGGGGGCACTCCGGGTTGGTATTTGCCGGGTTGACTTACGACGACTCATTGTGGACACAAAGAAAGTTGGAATAGCAGAGAGAATGGAAATACCTGGGATCGGATTGACGGATGAAGAAGATGGCAAAATGGGACTTGAATGGATTTTAGGAGAAGTTTCTAGGGTGGTTGGAAAGTCAAAGGGAGTTGAGCATTTAAGAGATCACGACCCTAAGGGCTAAACGGGTCATAATCTCTTGGGGGCAATTGTTTGGCCCATTTCGCACAATGGGGCTGAACTTCTATTAAACTCAATCCAAGACCGGATGAGCTGTAAGGGTAAACCAGATTCGGGTCATGGGCCAACAGGTACAAGGCCCACAGCAGGGGTACAGGAACGAATACTCTTGGAAATTAGGAAAGGTCGATATCTTGGAGCAGAAGAAAAGGAAAATTAGGGTTGAGAGGCTATATAAGCACGGCCAAGGACGAAGAGGAGGCATTCAACCACGTAGAAAGAGAAACACAAGAACGATATAGGCAATTTGATTGAAACATGTACTAGGCAATTGTCGATTCCCAAATACGTTATTCTAGTGCATACTTGGTGGGATTCTGCTCCCCCTGCGGTTTTTCCCAGATTTGGGTTTCCCGCGTCAACAAATTGTTTGTGTCTCCTTTATTTTCGTTCATAAGCGCATCATACAGAAATCAAATCCTAAAACAACCACTTTGACCTCGCTAAGTCTAATCGGTAAGAATTTACCAAAACAGTATGTCTGGTGGTTAGCTGAGAAAAAAGATCATTTGTGGGTGAAGTGGATTCATGCAGTGTATATGAAAGGGCAGAATGTGTGGGAGTATTCTCCTTCATCATCTGTTGGATGGGCCTGGAAGAAGTTATGTGGTGTGAGGGATAGATTATATGCAGGGTTTGTGAATCATGGTTGGCTTGTTACAGGGCAAGAGTATACTGTGAAAGCTGGTTATCAGTGGCTGCAGCCTGTGGCTCCTGAAGTTTCTTGGCATTGTCTGGTGTGGACAAGGGTGGGGCTGAGCAAACATAATTTTATTGCTTGGTTAGTTATGCAGGACAGGCTTTTGACAAGGGACAGATTGCATAAATGGGTTGCTGATATGGAGTTAGGGTGTGTGTTATGTGGAAATGGAGATGAAACTCATCTTCATCTGTATTTCCAATGTGAGTTCGCTGGAATTTGTTTGCAACTTATCTCAGATTGGCTTGGCATTGTCATACCCAGAACGTGCACATGGAATTGGTGGATAGCAAGGAGATTCAGATCATTGCTGTTCAAACAGATTGTTGGAGCTGCCATATGTGCATTGATTTACTTTATTTGGTATGCTAGGAATCGATATATTCATGAGAGCTTTGTAATGCTGCCTAGTGTTCTTGTTAAAAATGTAAGGCGAATTATATGTGGTAGGATTAGAAGTATTGTAAGCACTAAGGTGCATGAGAAACATTCAAGGCTACTTCAAAGGCTTATGTCTTGATTAGTTTGAATGTTGTATGATGTTGATGGTGGTATAAAATTTCTTACATTTTGACCAAAAAAAAAAAGATAATCCACTCAAATTTTCTTTCGAGAAAGCTAAATCGAGAGTAAAACAACTATTTTCAAACTCTAAAAGAAGTCAAGTTTTTGGAAAATGTAACGTTAAACTTTGACCAAGAATCAAATTTTCCTAAAAACTTGCCAAATTGAAAGCAAACTTTGATTTTCAACTTTTAAAATAAGTAAAGCTTTGGCAAAGTAATTCAAAATATTAACAACGAACTCCAAAGGGATAACTCGACTAGGTTAGAAATTGTATAAAAAGAAATCAACTTAAGCATCACAATTACAAAGCAAAATAATGAGGTACAAACTCGACAAACAAAAGCACCAAGTCGAACTTTTAGGGGTAGAGAGGTATGAACGGTAAAGGCTTATGGTCAAAGAGGAGGGGTAACTAGACAACAAGGGGTCGCCACACACTCAAAACATGAACAGCCAAGTCATCTGAACTGTTCCTCAAGCATCCATAGCAACCAATCAACATCATAACCACATCATTTCTAAAGGTTTTCTCAATCTAACCTCACTTCACTTTACTCCTAAGTATACCAAAACAGGGTATATCACCACAATCGCGACTTAACAACTCCCAATATTACATCCCCACAAAACAACTTCCACGAAATCAAAATCAAAACTACTACAATGCTATATCCATCCAAAGCTATTGATTTTTCTAATATCCCAAACAAAATCTTGTTATACAACTCGAGCCAAAAGCACAAATGATGACATTTCCCAAATCATAAATATTATTAAGCATAGGGTTACGAGACATCCATTTAAATCATCTAACTCATCTTAGCTCAAAATCCATCGATCCCAATGTATAATTATATCCCAAAAACTTTGGCTATCGAAACTCATCACCACAAAGTGAATACCCAAGTACAAGTCCAAAAGTATCAAAACTCTCACCTAATACGGTTCTTAGGTAACCACCATATATAATACTCACAAAAAGGGTTACGACTATACTAACCTCACGCTCAACTCAAACTTTTTCAAGTGACACTTATATCACCAATTCTTTAAACAAGTAACCACCAAGAGATCACACTACTACCACCATTGAGGTTCTATCGGTCAAATCCTTACTTCACATAGTCAAATGAAAACACAAACTCTTACATCCAGTTTCGACATAATCAAAATCCAGAAATCCTCAAAACGTATTCCACTGGTTCCACAACGTAGCCGACAAGGCCACCACTCTAGAAGAGTCAAAGAGTAACAACAAGGTAGGGAAGCGGTAACCAGATTAAAAAGCGCACGAAACAACAAAGGGTGAAACTCAATTATATGGACTCCAAAAATAACGAAACCACGAGCAAAGGAAAAGATACTAGATGTAAGGGGATAACTGAGACAAGAAGAGGGTAAGCAGGCTTACGTATAAAGGTATGGTTCACTAATGCTAGTACAGGAGTAAAGAGTATAGATATAACACAAGGGAAGAGTTAAGGCTTACTCACACACTTCCAAAGTTTAAGGTTCATAACATCAAGGTCACTCCACTAACTTCGAGGGGTCTCTCTATTCTCAAACTCACAAACTTCTGAATTAAGATCCTCGGAATTCTCACAAGGTTCTCACCTCTCATTTTCAACTCAAGTAATAACAAGTCGATCTATCATTCTTAAGGAATGTTTTTCATAAAAGTCCACCATACTACATACCTTTCAGAGAAAGGTGCACTATCCTCCAAGTCGACAAATCGATTAGATCTCAAGCTTCTCTAACTCATTCACCTATAACAGATTCCCAAAAGCGGGGCTACACTCAACCGAAACACTGTCTCATTATCTTAAATTCTCACCACACAACCTCAAGATTCCAAGTTCATAAGATTAAAAGGCTTCTCAAGACTATGTCTTTCTCAACTCGAATACTTTCAAGAGTCAACTAATTTCAAATCACAACACCAATCCAATATGGTCATCAATATCCCAAGTGTTTTCGTTCAAACTCTCATTGTGAACTACGCCCCATGTTTACTCCTAAAGTAACGATGCTTAACATACCAAACTTTCAAATCCTAAATATGATCAACAAATCCAAAATTCACAACCTTAGTAACTGTACAACTCATACATATACCCAAAAATTCCACCAATTGAACACACTTACTCTATGTCCAACCAATCTAGCCTAGGAATCACCAAGGTATGTCTCACCATATTACCAAAACCTTCTCAACAATACAACCTCTCAAAACAAAGGATAGGGGTCAACCACAATTAAACTCTCCAAAGGCTAAAACATTCAACTAAGGGTACATCTCACAAAAGAAAGAGAGCCATCTATAAGGTATCAAGGGTAAGCAAGAAACGACAGATAAGATGGTAAAATACAAGGGTAGATTCCATGGTAAAACAAAAGAGGGTTTAGGAGAAAGGTAAACATCGAGAGGTAAAGAATAAGGCAAGGTACACTAGGAACGAGAAAGGAATCTTCGGCAAGGTAGAAGCGTTTCTTCAAAATGTTGCGCAAGTCTTCAACCTTCGGCACTAGGCACCAAGACTCGTTCATCACATGGGTAAGCTCACGGTTTGTCGATTCAAGTATACAAGAAACAATCATAGACAATCAACAAACGTATTAGAACCTAACAAAGAGCAATCACAAAGTAGACTACCACCTTAGGTCCTTAATTCTACCCATCTCTCACTCATTTTTCAAAGTCAATCTCAAAACAGGTTTGGGGTACACGTGTGTGCGTCGGGAGCGTTATAGCTCTGATACCAACTGTGAACCCCCGTAGTTAAACAATAAAGTAAACACCATATTTGCAGCCGAAAAATGCGAGATTTTAAAAACCTTTATTTATAAAACTACGGAGTCACCAAAAACATAAGAAGTAAGACTTAAGATAAGAAAGCTTTTATACAAATATCAACTTAAAAGAATACAAGGGATCCCGATCCCTCGAAATACACAAATACGATACAACGTTATTAAAGACTACAACGTATAAGGTCATTCGTTGTATAAACAACGCTCGCTAGCTCACTCGTCGTAAACCCCAAATAAGCACCAACCTGCAACCTGTTCATTCATTAAATGTAACACTCCTGGAATTTGTCCCACATCGGTAGAATGTGGATGTGTGTGTGGAGATTTGTCCCACATTGGTAGAGTATGGGGCTTGTGATATATTTATAATAGCTCCCACCTACCACTTAGTACACAAGATCTTGTGCTTTTGGGCTTAAGTGAGGACAAAATGGGCCCAAAAGTGTGTACGACCGTGGTGGGTCGGGTTGTTACAGATAGTATCAGAGTCGACCCTGCGACCGTGTGGTGAGCTTGTGGTCGGAGTACCCGGTCACGCACACCTAGCGGGGGTCGATTCTGGCCCTGGCTGAGCTGCTGTGGTCTGGTTTGAGGCACAACGAGGACGTTGTGTTTTTAAGGGGAGGTGTTTGTAACACTCCTGGAATTTGTCCCACATCGGTAGAATGTGGATGTGTGTGGAGATTTGTCCCACATTGGTAGAGTATGGGGCTTGTGATATATTTATAATAACTCCCACCTACCACTTAGTATACAAGATCTTGTGCTTTTGGGCTTAAGTGAGGACAAAACGGGCCCAAAAGTGTGTACGACCGTGGTGGGTCGGGTTGTTACATTAAAAATGAATGCCATAGTCGGTGGGAAGTAACTCAGGGTTCTCCTAGCCATATTATATCAAAACACATATAGACAAGAACATATTATAGCATATGAAGCATAACCAATCCACATGAGCATTACAACATGAGAATATCATTTAATAAATGTGAGGTCAAATAAGAACAATGGCATATGAGATATATATATGTAAATATCGTGTGGAAGGGATAAAAGAGGCCAACGATATAATACATGTGAAGGAAAACGGTAAACATTTATTATGAGAACCAAATAACATACAATGAATGAAATTAGACTACCAACGTCACATTCATACTTATGACTTGCATCTCACTATAAGTACAAATGGGAATGACCGAAAGTCACATACAAAGCACGCAAAGTGGCTACGAATGTCACAGTCGTACTTAAGGCTTGCATCTCACCATAAATACGAATGAGAACATCCGAAAGTCACCACAAACAAGTATCCGGCTCAGAGGGTACCTTTAAAGCATGTCCGAGTTACACAAACAAGTACCCGACTCAAGAAGTGAAAGACATTTACAAGTTTAGACCGAAAAGACACCCTAGACACCAACCTCTTGGTAGGACGACGATCATAATACGGTCCTAATCTAAATGTGGGTAGACTCTCGGAAGGTAACCTTTACCCGATTCGACATACGATAATCTAATCGTATCCAAGACTCGATACATGGTGCACAGGTTCATGCCCAAAGGCCGAGTAACCTATAATCGGCAACATGGTCACACGCTCATGACCAAAGGTCCGAAGAATGGCGGAAGATTATCCAAATCCGGCAACATGACCACACGCTCATGGCCAAAGGTCCGAAAGTCGAAAATAAGGAATGTCAAATCGTCACAACAAGTATGCATCACACTTGGGTACAAATAAGAGGAATGATATATGCATGGTCATAACGTAAACAATTCATATATTCGTTGTTTAACATTAATGTGAAAGATATTTGCATAAGAGGTTATTAATAGAAATGATAAGAGAAGAAAAATACTTCAGAGGGCTCCCAGCCAGGCTAGGTGCCGGCAGCCGGCCCACCGGCTGGGACACATAGCCAAACCGAGAATTTAAAGAAAAGTCACAGGGAGCTCCCAACCGGGTGGGTACCGGTGGCCGGCCCACCAACTGAGAACTCTTATACACCAAAAACAACATTGAATCTATAGAGGGCGCCTAGCCAGGTCGAGCGCCGGTAGCCGGCCCACCGACTGAGCACCTCAGCTACGAAAATGAGGAATTGCATTCCTCCAAACATATTGAAACCAATTCAAATCGTTCCACAACAATTATTTACAAATCCTAACATGATTCTAACATGAGAAAACATCGTGTCCAAGACGGAAACTCATCAACTACGGATTGGAGGCAATAAAGCATGAAACTTTCAACAACCATGTGAATAAATCATGTAAGGGCATAATTAACTCAAAACTTGCATACAAACAACCCAATACATATATGGATATACACAAGCATTAGAACCAAGGTTGATATGCATAATTAATAAAAAACTAAAAGCCCAATTCAAAATAACAAGTTTAGGACCCAACTACAACAAGGGTCAACTTCAAACGGAAATAACTCAAGTTCCAGATATGATAATAAGGGAAAACCAATTGGAGGTGATAGCTTATCCTCTTACGGTTTTAACGGTAAGTCACACGCCCAAAATAGACAAGAAATGAGGAAGTTATGGCTATTTTACCGAAACTGGACAGACATTACACGAGATTCAGCTTCTATTGTTGAGACCGTCTTAAGCAGTGGCGGCTCTAGTATTTGTTGAGAGGGGGTTCGGTTTTAAAATTTTTCAAATTTCCGAATAGATTTCAATAGAAATTACGAGGTTGCCTAGTAGTCTTCTCAAGGGTCGAGTATGTGGTAAAATGTTCTAAATTCCGATTAGTTGATAGTTTGATACCCAATTTAAGTAGAAATTTAATAAAAATACCGACTTAATTGTAAAAATATACTCCTTTGTTACATTCATTATTTTAAGAGATATTAAAACTACACTTTTTTTATGCGAGACTTCTGATTATTTAATTAGCCTATACTTTTGTAATTCAACCTAACGAGAGAGGAGAACACTAATTATAGATATGACATTCAATCACACATTTTTAAGAGGGAGACGTAATCGTAAAAATATACCCCTTTGTTACATTCATTGTATACGTTTTATTTATCCTAAAATATGTTTTAATGAAAAGTAAATTAAGAGATAATTTCCATGAAATGGAGACGTACAAACGTATGTGAACAAATTTACATAACTTTTATTTGGCTCAATAACAATTTGTAAATCATTAGATATTTTCCATGTGGACAATGTATTTGTACAAATAGTTGGACTTTGGAAAAGGGTGGATTTTGGGAATATTTAATTATAATTGGATAAAAATAAAAAGGCAACTCATATTAATGGCAAACAATGCATCCTCTTTGCCGTAAAAAACAATTTGTAGGCTGAGGGAATCGAACCCCCACCTACTGACTCCTCCAATAGTTGTACTACCACTACACCATTACGATTTTCATGCTCTATACATCACACTGTCATATTTATTTTCGCAAGAAGAGGGAGTGCGGCTGAACCCCCTGCACCACCCCTGGTCTTAAGACGAAAATTTAAGCATGAAACATGTAACATTCATCCAAATAAATTACCCACATAGTTTACCCACTTCACCATGAGTCCAAAGGTACCGACTTTCCTCAAAATGGTCAAGTAAAACTCGTATAAAAACCGTCTTAAACTAGCACACATGAACAATTCATAAAGACTAGCAATTTACATCAACAAAGAACAATCCACAACACCGTTACCTTATTAGCTCTTCAATTAACACGATTCCGACTCAAAATTACTCCGGGTTGTCCAAGCTTGCACCAAAGCACTAAGAAACAAGAAACTAGTCAAAAATCGATCCTTAAGAAGAACGGCAGCCACGATAGAGAGAGAAAGGAGGCGTCTTTCTTACCTAGAAAGATAGAGGGCGAGGAGAAGAAGAGATATGCGCGAAAATCATTGAAAACCGATAAGAAACGAAGATTTTATGGCCGTCTTAAGATTGAAGGTGAATATGTGTGTTAATGGAGGAAAGTTGCTGGAATTTTTGATGGGGATGAAGATGGTAGGGTTTATGTTATGGGATTGGGGGAGAGAAAAAGATAAGAGAGAAGCTCATAGTCATCCTAGACCCAAACACTTGATTTAAGTCGATTTTTTACTAAAAATTACGTATCAAGCCTACTACGAACTTAAGACGGATATTTTTATCAACATTAATATTATTATACATGTAAAGTAATATTTTTATAAAAATGGATTCAAAATATAAATAAAATAATAAAATGGTTAATTAAATTATAAATGCCAAAACGAAAAATTCGCGGGTGTTACAGCACGAGCTCGGCCGAGTCATGTCCGACTTGGTCGAGCTAACCACTCGACAGACTTTCTGTAAAAACATCAGACTATTGCAACTGACTTGTCAGTAGCTCAGCTCGGTCGAGCTACCCCCATCTCGGCCGAGCTACTAACAGATAGAATTGCGTAGTATTACAGCTTAATCTATTTTTGCCATTATTATGAACAAAACATTTACTCCTACGTAGATGTGATATGTTGGATTTACGTCCTCTAAGAAGCTCATAAGGAGTCTTCTTAAGGACAAGTCTAATCAAGGCTCGATTATGTACATAGCATGCAGTACTAATAGCTTCAGCCCAAAAGTTACGAGGTAAACCACTGCACAATAACATTGTACGTGCCATATCCTCCAATGTTCTATTCATACGTTCAACAACACCATTTTGTTGTGAGTTTCGTGGTGCTTAAAAGTTATGCCCAACACCATTCTCCCGATAATATTCTATAAAGGCATGGTTATCAAATTCAGTGTCGTGATCTATACGAATAGAAACTAATTTTGATTTATACTTATTTTGGACAAGCTTAATTAGAACTGCAAATTCATCGAAAGTTTCATCTTTTGAATTGAGAAAAATAGGCCAAACATACCTAGAGTAGTCATCTACTAGAACGAAAACATAACTGGATCCGCCTCTACTTCTTACCTTCATTGGGCCACATAGATCCATATGTACGAGCACTAGTGGTTCTTTCGTGCTTACCAGCCACTCTCTTAGGTTTAAACGACGATCTTACGTGTTTACACCGAGCACACGAGTCACATAGCGTTTCTTGATCAAATTTGATTAACGTCAAACCTTCAACCAAATCCCATCTTTTGAGTTTAATTAAGGTAATAGGGCTTCGTAGATATTATAAACGAATTACAATATAAAATAGCTTGCTTACAATAGATCTAGATCACAACAAGTGTAGTTATAGCCTCGGTCTTTGATGCAATT
>JAGPOY010000675.1:2932-20010 GCA_018983105.1 Silene uniflora | reverse complement strand
CCTTATTTCACAATTCCAATATTACGAATATTCCTCAATTCATAATCTCTATGCTCTGGAATCGCTTTATCCCTTATCATATTAGCCTGCTTCCTGACTCGTCTGGAGTAGGAGACACCAGACTTGGTCTGCTGTGCGAGTTCACCTGGTGCCAGGATACTTCTGGTGTCTT
This sequence comes from Silene uniflora, assembly GCA_018983105.1. NCBI lineage: Eukaryota > Viridiplantae > Streptophyta > Magnoliopsida > Caryophyllales > Caryophyllaceae > Silene > Silene uniflora. The sequence goes on along the minus strand of JAGPOY010000675.1, from coordinate 19,838 downwards.
TGGGAAGTAGCGTGATTTTTACCCAAACAGAATGTCATACCCTACTATTACTTATGAGGTCAGAACCTCACACAAACAATTACATATATTACGGACCCATAATAAAATCTATCCAGTCAGTCCTGATCACTTAAGTTACCACCTGATAACATATATCTACACATAAGGTTAAACTCATATTCCCTACATATCATATTCTTCCGATTCACAACTTACCTCCAGCCAACCAAAGTACCATATCCTCAATGCTCAATTACTAGCCAATGCCTCCTATATCCACATCGCATACTTCCTCGTACCCATACCAATGCGGTCTCCGCAGAATCAACTACCTTAGCACGGCGAACATTCCTATTTCACAACATCATCCTTAATCACTAGTTGCAACGCCATCACACCACAAGCATTCATACCGCAACCCCTTTACACGCACCTCTAATAACAGCTCATCTCCTATCTTTGCTTACCATCTCAATAAACGAACTCCACTAAATTTATTAATAGAATCGCCTCCACATCTATACTAATTTTGTCCATGATTATATCATCACCTAACTCACCACCAAAGCCTCATACCATCCGAATACTCTATCAACTTCTTACTTCCTTAATTTCTCCAAAACTTATGATTAACAAGTCGTCCTCACATCATCCCGATCCCTCGAAATACACAAATAGGATACAACATTATTAAAGACTACAACGTATAAGGTCAATCGTTGTATAAACAACGCTCGCTAGCTCACTCGTCGTAAACCCCAAATAAGCACCAACCTGCAACTTGTTCATTCATTAAAAATGAATGCCACAGTCAGTGGGGAGTAACTCAGGGTTCTCCCAGCCATATTATATCAAAACACAGATAGACAAGAACATATTATTGCATATAAAACATAACCAAGCGACATAAGCACTACAACATGAGAATAGCATTTAATAAATGTGAGGTCAAACAAGAACAATGGCATATGAGACATACATATGTAAATATCATGTGGAATGGACCAAAGAGACAACCAATATAATACATGTGAAGGAAAACGGTTGACATTTATTATGAAAACTGAATAACATACAATGAATGGAATTAGACTACCAACGTCACATTCATACTTATGACTTGCATCTCACCATAATTACAAATGGGAACGGCCGAAAGTCACATACAAAGCACAGAAAGTGGCTACGAATGTCACGGGCGTACTTAAGGCTTGCATCTCACTATAAATACGAATGAGAACATCCGAGAGTCACCACAAATAAGTATTCGGCTCGGAGGCTACCTTCAAAGCATGTCCGAGATACACAAACAAGTACCCGACTCAAGAAGTGTAAGACATTTACAAGTTTAGACCGAAAAGACACCCTAGACACTAACCTCTTGGTAGTACGACGATCATAATACGGTCCTAATCTAAATTTGGCCAGACTCTCGGGAGGTAACCTTTACCAGATTCGACATACGATAGACTTATCGCATCTAACACTCGATACATGGTGCACACGCTCATGCCCAAAGGCCGAGTAACCTCTAATCGGCAACATGGTCACACGCTCATGACCAAAGGTCCGAAGAAAGGCAGAAGGTTATCCAAATCCGGCAACATGACCACACGCTCATGGCCAAAGGTCCGAAAAAATAAGGAATGTCAAGTCGTCACAACAAGTATACATCACACTTGGGCCAACAAATAAGAGCAATGATATATGCATGGTCATAACGTAAATCATTCATATATGCGTTCTTTAACAATCATGTGAAAGATATTTGCATAAGAGGTTATTAATAGGAACGATAAGAGAAGAAAACTACTTCAGAGGGCTCCCAGCCGGGCTAGGTGCTGGCAGCCGGCCCATCGGCTGGGACACATAACCAAACCGAGAATTTAAAGAAACGTTACAGGGAGCTCCCAACCGGGTGGGTACCGGCGGCCGGCCCACCGGTTGGGAACTCTTATACACCAAAAACAACATTGAATCTACAGAGGGCGCCCAGCCGGGTCGGGCACCGGCAGCCGGCCCACCGGCTGAGCACCTGAGCTACGAAAATGAGGAATTTCATTCCTCCAAACATATTGAAACCAATTCAAATCGTTCCACAACAATTATTTACATATCCTAACATGATTCTAACATGGGAAAACATCATGTCCAAGACGGAAACTTATCAATTACGGATTGGAGGCAATAAAGTATGAAACTTTCAACAACCATGTGAATAAATCATGTAAGGGCATAATTAACTCAAAACTTCCATACAAACAAACCAATACATATATGGATATACACAAACATTAGAACCAAGGTTGATATGCATATTTAATAAGAAACTAAAAGCCCAATTCAAAATAACAAATTTAGGACCCAACTACAACAAGGGTCAACTTCAAACGAACATAACTCAAGTTCCATACATGATAATATGGTGAAACCAAATGGAGGTGATAGATTATCCTCTTACGGTTCTAACGGTAGGTCACACGCCCAAAATAGACAAAAAATAAGGAAGTTATGGCCATTTTACCGAAACTAGACAGACATTACACGGGATTCAGCTTCTATTTTTGAGGCCGTCTTAAGACGAAAATTTAAGCATGAAACATGTAACAGTCATCCAAATAAATTACCCACATAGTTTACCCACTTCACCATGAATCCAAAGGTACCAATTTTCCTCAAAATGGTCAAGTAAAACTCGTATAAAAACCGTCTTAAACTAGCAAACATGAACAATTCATAAGGACTAGCAATTTACATCAACAAAGAACAATCCACAACATACAATACCCAAATTGATATAATAACGAGTAACTCATCACCGTTACCTTATTAGCTCTTCAATCCTCTATAGAATCATCCATCTCAAAGCTATCCTCCTCAAAGTTGTCTAAAAATCAAATCTACAAAACACAATAAACGAACTACCATAAAAACGAGCCAAAAGGGGCACGCCCAGAAGAAAAGAGACGGAAAGTCGGTCACTTTCTTACATAGAAAGATGGAGGGCGAGGAGAGGAAGAGATAGGCGCGAAAATCGTCAAAAACCGATAAGAAACGAAGATTTTATGGTCGTCTTAAGATTGAAGGTGAATGTGAGTGTTAATGGTGGAAATGGTGATGCTGAAATTTTGAGGAGGGAAGTGATGGTAGGGTTTATGTTATGAGTTAGGTTAGTTGAGAGAAAAATAAAGGAGAAAGACCCATTGGTCATCCTAGACCCACACACTTGATTTAAATCGATTTTTCACTAAAAATTACGTCTCAAGCCTATTACAAACTTAAGAAACTTAAGACGGATATTTTTATCAACGTTAATATTATTATACATGTAAAGCAACATTTTTATAAAAACGGATTTAAAATATAAATAAAATAATAAAATGGTTAATTAAATTAAAAATGTCAAAACGGAAAATTCGCGGGTGTTACAGTGTTATATCCGAATTTGGTAATGATGTTGAAAATGTTGACATTCCAAACATATATACACGACATGATCATGATGAAGGTATTTCATTTAATGAAGAGACTATCAAATCCAAAAAACGTTCCCGGCAGCCGTGACAGGGTCAGCTGTTGTATGAACTGTTGTTGTTATTATACGTCAATCGTGTTATTATTGTCTTTCTGTTATATGAACTTCTGTTTTATAAATTTTCAAATGTAAACCAGGGGTTTTTTGCCGGGAAAAAATGTACAAATTGAAATATGAAATACAACGGTTATACCTAAACCGTTGTTCAGGACGTATGCAGTTAAAACGGTTCAGAGCTTTAGGCCGTTGTTAACTTTAGAAATTTCATGCTATTTTCTTGGCGGTAAAATCAAACAAAATGAAAAGCATTAAGACAACGATGATTTCTTATCCATTTTAAATAATACTCTTCAATTACGGTTTCCTTCAAAACCGTTGTCTGTTCTGAAGCAAAATATAACGGCTTTTCGCATACCGTGTTTGTTAATTTCCATTAAACAAACACATGCAAGTGTTGTATCATTCACATATGCTCTGAACTTGACCTCCCCCACATAATATCCTCAAACCACAAGCCGTCACCGTCATCATCATCGTCATCCCCTTTAGAACCGCCATCATCGTCATCTCAATTGTCGCCGCCAGATCAACCCGGATTCTCCTCTTTATAGAAGTAATAAACCCTCCTATCTAGGTATTTTTTTGAGATTATATTAATTTATACATTGTTATTACTGTATTTGTTTATTAATTTCTGCTTTATATATGGTCACAAAGCGGAAGAGGAGCGATGGAAATGCGTCAGGTGACGACTCAGGTGATGAGAATAATTTGCAACACACAACGGGTCGAATGCGCCATAGGGTTTCCCTAGAAGCTTTAAATTCAAAGAAACCTAATCCTTTAAAATGGGATAAAGATACGGGGCTGCCATATGGTGAGTATGCAGGGTATTTTGCGAGTTGGATTGGTTGCTGTGTAAGACAGTATGTGCCTCTCGGTACACCGCGCATGATTGAACTGAATAAAACACGGAATACTATGCTAATAGACAGAATAAAGGTATATACAATGTATAAAATGCTTTAGCTAGCTGAAATTAAGTTACTACTTTATATGTGTATTAGCCGAAACTAACCAAATATGCTCATCATATATGCAGTAATAGACAGAATAAAGGTATATACAATGTATAAATGCTTTAGCTAGCTGAAATTAAGTTACTACTTTATATGTGTATTAGCCGAAACTAACCAAATATGCTCATCATATATGCAGTTAGCTTACATTGTCCCCGAAAAGTATGAAAAGTACCTTAAAAGAAAGACAGGGGAAGCCCTCAGATCCTGGAAGTTAAAGGTGCTCAGAAGTACTTGTTCAACAAGGAAACCGGGGAGATGAACAAGAAACCACCAACAAAGAAGTATCCGTATGTCACTCAGGACCATTGGGATAGCTATATCGCTTATAGGCAGTCTTACAAGTTTAAGGTAACCTAATTAATACTTATATAAGTAAAGACGTATACTTAGTTTAGTGTTTGGTCATGCTTACGTTTCTCGATACAATTTGTTTGATGGAGGCTATGAGTAAGAAGAACCAGGAGAACATCTCAAAGAAAAAGACCATATTTTACGGCTCCCGAGGTGGTTATAGATTGATTAAGGCAAAGCTTGTAAGTGCATAATTCTTGTAGTCCGTATATATGTTCATAGTAATCATGTATTTTGAGTTGATATCAATGTGGATTAATGAATTGAAGGCAAAGGTTGGCAAATTCAGTTGTCACGACGCTTGGGTGGAAGGTCACACACCTAAGAATGCAAAGACGGAAACGAAATATGATAAGGACATCAAAGAGAAAATTGTAAGTTTGACTTAATATGTCACTCCTACCACTGGTGGTCGGAGTTATATAATTTATGAGTTTAAATAAAATTTTTGTGTACGTAGAGGATCTGTGAGAAGGAGGTAGAGGAAGGAAAATGGAAGCCTCAAGGACGTGATAACATTCTTGCTGGGGCAATCGGCAAAGCAGAACATCCAGGTCGTGTGAGAGGGGGTATGATGAGTGGTGATGATTTTAAGAAGGTAATCATATAAATACTGTGTTTGATTCAACATAATTTATAACTATATATGCTGAAATTAATATTTACTACACACACAGCTACAGAAAATGGTCAGGTTAATAATGAGAATGGTTGAAACGGGGCAAAAGCCATCAGAAGAAGAGTTGGATATGGTTCAAGAAGTCATAAAGGATGCAGAGGAGGAGGATGATGCCTTGTCGGAGGAGGACAAAGAAGACATGGTCATTGATAATGAGGTAATAATATTTATATATGTCTTATAAATAAATGTGTAGAGAAAAATGTGATGGACAAGTGTTAATGTACAGAAGAAAGCCACTGAGGTGGAAGCCAAGGAGGACATGGAGAGGGAGAAGGAAGACACAGAGGTGGAAGCCGAGTACATTCCAAAGGATCATTATCAGGATGTTGAAGAGGCAGAGGAAGCCAGGAAGGTCGTGACACAGGATGAGGCAAAGGAAGTTGATGACCAGACGTTCTTCTCAACACCGACAAGGACAATTCCGGCTTTTGGCGAGGTAGTAGCTGCTAGTTTATAATTAATCATATCATACACTTTTTTTACTTATGAAATTCATTAAAGGTAGTGCATGTATGTGTACTAATTGATTAAAGTTGTCGTGAAGGGCGATTGGAAGACGCCTTGTCGTCTCTTGTGTTTAAAGGGGAAAGAGAAAGTTGTTGTTGCCAAAGGATACGTGTTCACTTACGATCGGCTTCAACAAGTTAAGGTTCATGGTATACCCCTTCGCCATGGTTGTCGTAAATTGGAAGTGTCCCACTTATATAAAGACGACTATGCGAATGTAAAAGTACCGATTCCTACTGCCGAGGTCACTTGCTTGAAAGAAGCTCTAGGTTCTTTTGTGCAATGGCCTGACACCCTCATCAATGTTGTTATCTCCGAGGTTAATTATGTAGACGTTAATTATTACTTGTTCTTTAAATATACTACGTATTAATTAGGGTACGAATTTTAACATATCGTACGTACTTTAATCTTTATATTTGCAGGAGTTAAACAAAGCCATTGCGGCAGCTAAAGCTACTAATACAACGTCAACGGCCAAGCTCACCGAAAGGCCTACGTCTTCCACAAAAACTACTTTTGCAGCTGTCAAGCCTGCTTATGATTCTTATTACGAATCGTGTAATTATAAACAAAAAATGAAAACTTTTTCGCTGAAGGCTTTGGACAACCTGACAGTAAGGAAGTCACCTAGAGGGGATGTAGTCATGATTAACATTGAAGAGGAAGTTTTGGGCGCAGCTGATATAGCCGTACTGGACCCAAAGCAACTGATGGAATTTGTGGACCTCGACAATTTAGATGTTATTCACATTTTGATTTAGATGAAGTAAGTTTAATTATTTTATAAAACTAATTAGTCATTTCCATTTACGAATAATGATGTATGTTTTTTTAAATTATCAATCACAATAGCATTCTTCGTTCCATGTGGCGTAATAGGTACCTCAATAATCATATCGTTGTGAAGAACTTCCCAATTCACGCCTACGGATTCTTGAGTTCTAAGGAGTTCTCTGTGCAAAGAATTTCATATGAAGATCAAATCAATAGTATCGCTCGTCGGTTGATGTCGACCAAAAAACTATGGCTTGCCCCTTACCCTGAGAATATGTGTGTATAGTACGTGATTATTGTAATGAATCACGAATCTATAAAATTATTATTAACAGTTGAATTTCTCAAAATTGAATAAGAAGCATTGGGTACTAATGGTGATCCAAGTGGAAACAAAAACAGTGTACTGGATTGACTCTTCCGAAGGCAAAACCTTTGACTGTATAGTAAAGATGATAACTGAGTAAGTTTACAATCTTCAATGTCATTTGTTATTGTATGACTTGAGCCATATATATATGCAAATAATAATGGCATGTGTGTGGGTGTATATGAATTAGTGTTTTTGAAGTAAAAAGAGGATTATGTCCACTTGGGAAATTTGAGAGCAGCAACGATCCCAATTTTATCATGCCATTAGTAAGTGTATTCTTAATAATTACTCGTATCATTTAATTTATGTGATTTATATAATAGTCTCCTAAAGCACGAGAGGTTAATTAGCGAATTCAGCTGATTTGTGTGTGATTTATATAATATTCTCCTAAAGCACGAGACGGCAAACAATGCGCCTTTTCGTTTGTCAGTCCGTGTGGGAGGTTATCAGCGGAAATTATTCTACCATTCCGACACGGTTTAGTGTGATTTAAAAACTATTTCAGACGTAAATTGAATTCAATTCTGTATACTCCCATGTATTCTGTCTATTTTGATTATGTATATTTTGAATTGTAGTTTCCACTCAAAGTCAACAAAGCCCCAGACTATTTGCCAGAGGACATCACCCAATTGAGAAATATGTGGGCCAGTTATGTTGTTTCAATAGCGGAGTCTCAATAGTTTGCTCATGCTTTATGTACGTGTATATATAGAGTCGTTGTGTATTGGCTTCTTTTGTGTTTTTTGAGGAAGTACTGGATTGGCTTTTGATCAACCGCTGATTTGTACTACTATATAAGAACTGGGTTTAATTGATCATTGGGTGTAATATTTTGATGCAGGATTGAATTTTTGCAGTGCACATCTGCTGGAATGCTAATATTTCGGCTTAAGAACCGTTGACATATTTAATCTACTATTCAAACTGCCAAATTTAAATGATAACGAACAATAACCGTTGTCTATTTCTAAACTTTTACAACGACTTTATTTAAAAAAAAAAAACAACCGTTGTCAAGTTTCATCAAAACAATGGATAACGGTTAAGAACCGTTGACAAGTTGGAAGTATGACAACGGGTATTATTGCGATAAAGCCGTTGTTAAGTTTTGACATTCTATTAAATTAGATTACGAAATGATCCGTTATTGTTTATACCTTTTAACAACGGTTATCGTACCACTAAACCATAGTCATAGAAAACTAGGACAACGGTTTGGGCAACGTTATTAACATTTAATAACGGTTTCTCAATAGTATACCCGTTGCCATAAATATATTTAACAAAAAATTAATAACCGTTCTTGAATTGTGATAACGCTATTGTGGTGCGTTATTGATTTAATATAACGGTTTTTTCACCGTGGTGTATATTTAACAACCGTCGTTGCAATAACGGTTCCGTGTTTCTATTTAAATACGGTAAATCCAATATTTGACCGTTATTGATGGTCTTATTTGGCGTAGTGCATGTAGTTGATTAGAGCATATGCATTAGACTTGTATATATGTTAGTTGCATCATAGCATGTAGTTGCATTTAGGAAAAACTTTGTGAAATGCCTAATTGGGAAGTTTGATGTATACATAAGGCCCTTGTAGATATTCTTTCTCCTTGAGACTTTGTTTGCTAGAATACCTTCAAAACACTCTAGGCAGTGTCCTACTAATATCTTTTGTCTCATGGACTAAGGCCTAGTCTAGAATACCTTGTGGCGTGATAATTTCTTGGCTATCGTTTATTCCTAGATGACCATCGATGTCATGCAATTGTTCTTTCACTTCTACTACCATCATTTTGTTCACAAAAGGGAATGGACACATAAATTACCAATTTGATTTCCAAGTTCAATAAAAGCTGAAAAGTTTGCAAATGTTGTAAAGTTATCTTTGTCCTAGGCTTAGGAGTGCAAATGGGACTTCTATGCTCTTCTAGAGTACCCTTATTACATATGTGGTCGCTCTCGATGTCACTTGGTGAGGATTTGCATATTTTTTGTCCATGCCGCATTCTTTTGCCAAAAGACTAATTGCCAAGTATAAAAATTGCCAAACATCAAAAATGGCAAAAAATGTTCTTAAATGTCAAATGTTACAAAAATGGGGGGCAAATCATCCAAAAGCAAACAACATATGTAAAACTCATACATATCTTGAACCCTTTATCTATTGATGATCTTACCTTTGTTGCATGGTGGAGAGGGGACGACCCTTCTTCTTGTCTAGGCAGGAGGGGGAATTCCGCGATCCTACAGTGTTTTCTAACGTCATAGGGAACCTACTCTGGACAAAAGCATTTAGCAACTGTGGACGAAAGTAGCCTAGTTTGACACCATTTGGAGGTGACTTGTTTATATCCTTTTGGACTTAGTGGCTTAGAGAACTAGTATCTATAATGGAGTATGTACCCTTGAATTATTTCCCTTTTGGATGATTTCCCCCACTTAGATGAGGAAACTGGTGACTTCTTTTGTAGATGCATTCATTACTTGTTTTGTGTGCTTCGTGTTGGATGCATCGCCATTTTGGCAAGCCCCACCTTGCCTTGCAAGAAGGTGTCCTACCTCATGGATACTTTGTTGTGAGTTGAAGGGGCAGAGCGAGACCCGCTAATTATCTCATATCGGATATGCTGGTAGTAGTAGTAGTAGTAGTAGTATAAATAAGGGTCATGGTTTTAGTCACCTCTTTACTCGGGACGAGTAAATGTTCGGTTTGGGGATATTTGATGTGACCATAATATACGCACTTTTACCCCCTCAACGAACCAAGTTTTTCATGCTTTTACGTACTTATTAGGGTCCATTCGTGCTCTTTAGCTTCCTATTTGCTTTTCTATTGGATTTTGGCTTGTTTGTAGGTAAAGGAGCTAAATCGTGCATAAATGGAGCATTTCGGAGCTAAAATGACAATATCCAAGGACCTAGCATGTAGAGGAGATGTAACCAAAGGCCTAAGTCAAGTTTTGGAGCTAATTAAGTAGAGAAACCCCCACGGGCTAGGAGCCAACCTCCACGGGTTTGAAGTAGAACGTCACATAAGGGAGGACTTACAAGCTCAGCCCGAGCGGGTCCTGCCCGACCCGAGCGGATCGTCCCTGACCCAAGCGGGTTCGAAGGCAAAAGGACCCGGGCTGCTCCCTCTCGACCCGAGCTTCTCCTTATGACCACTTTTATTAATAATGAGGGAGAGCCTACATAGAGTAGATTATCCCTAATTAGGAGTAGATTAGATTAATTATTCTACAAAATACTTTAATCTTTCCTCAATTACTTCTCAAACAAACTTAGATCTATTTTTGCTATTGAAGAATTCTTGGGTTGTATATAAAGAATTGACAACTCTGCTTCATCAATCAAAAGGGGGATTCTTTCTCTATTTCCTTTATTAATTTTCATCTTCCTTAACTTGGTATAGCTCTTTACTCTTTACTCTTTACTTAATTTATTGTTAATCCTTGTTAATTTCCTTACTTTATTCACCATGCTTCTTCTTGCTATAATGTTTGACACCATTAATTACATGACCTCCATGATGATGAGTGAGTAGTGACCTTGCAAGGATTAGTGGGGGATTATGGGGAAGAACAAAGGGTAAATCCACATCTCGATGAGTTGTTTGGTTGATTAAATCGTTGTATTATCTAGCATCTTAGTGCACATGTTATGTTTGATAAAATGTGTGAATGACTAAACATGCATTGATTCTCTTATGTCCAAGCAAACCTTATAAAATCGGAAGCCTCAATGATTGTTAGACTACCATTCAACCACCATTGTAAGATCGGAAGCCTCAATGGTTGGTTAGACCATGCACTAGACTAGTAGGGAGACCGGGTGTACGCGTGATGCTAACCCGACTCAACCTAAGGGCGGCAGGACCGAAAGTTCCGGCCCTATTCTACAATGACCTTGACCAAACACTAGACTCATATCTTTGGATTACTACTTGATCACCCATATGAATCCACTCTTCCTAGCTTTCTTTTCTTGTTGATTTCATTCTTGCTATTTATTGCTTTTCATTAGTTTAGACTACAAACCCCTTATAATTTTGACACTTGCATGATTAGAGTAGATATATAGTCTTAGAACTTGGTACACGTCGTCCTTTGGGTTCGACTCCGACTTACTTGATATACTAAGTTGGATATATACAATGACCCACTCATTAGTTATGCTATAATTTAATGAGATTTGTGTGCTAGGTGGTGATTTGGTAGAGGAGCCATTCTAGCTGCTTATTGTGCTTTGATTTCGGATTTGCTATCAGGTAGGATTTCCTTACTCAGTATTTCATACATGTGACAATGTTGATCGATTGTTGAGATTGGATTATGTGATTGATTGAAAGAGATGAATATTGACATTGATAATCGTATATTGTTCCGGTTGAGTGTTGCCATTGTTGGGAGATGGTTTCACGCCCTTATTCTCTCCTTGTGACTCTCATCACAAAGAGGATGTGCATATTTATGACATGGGTTACACTTGTTGCGATGAGGGGCTGAGGTGACAAGGCTGGGTCACTGGTTGAAGGATACTTGTTACGATGGGTACCTGGCTGATGAAATTATAAAGTGAAAGACTAATATTATTCTGATGTGACTGTTGTTGTTGTATTTGTTGTACGATTACTAACCCCGTTGTTGTTGTCTTTGACCTGCTGTGATCCATTGGGGGTGGTGAGCAGTTGTTTAGCAAGATCAGTTACGATGCTGGAGTCGGATGGAGGGGACACCGTCGAGTCTAGTTCCACAGTGATAGCTTCCGCTTAGTTTTCAGTTTTGGATTAAGACAGTTGTATCGCTTTACAGTTTTGGTTTTGAGACAGTTTGTGATGTAACCTTTAACGTACTTTTACTTTAAAAAATTGTCCTATATTGTTAACTTATGATGTTCACTACCTCGGGCAACCGAGATGGTAGCATCCTTATATCCTATGGCAGTCACTAGTAAGGGGCCATGGTATATGGGGGTGTTATAGTGGACTTCATCATGTTTTAAATTCATCTATTCTAATTCGTGCGGGTGTCACAATTGTTTGGGTTTGGGTTTAGGTTTTAATCTAAATTAGCGAATCCAAATAACCAATAGAAATTTACACAATCAAATGAAAGAACCTAGGATAAGTGGGTTCCTGTGAGTGACTAAGGTAACTAGTAGGTTGGGTTTCATGTTGAGCGTAGTCTTACTTAGGCAAGTGGGTTGAGTCTTTCGGTCTAACAACCCAACCATAGACAAACACGAGTTAACTCTCGCGTAAACAAGGTCGGCCTACTTGTAACACCCCGATATACAAGAGTGTCTTACCAAGGACCACCCAAGCATATAAGGGCGTTACCATCTCGGATAACTGAGGTAGTGAACACCAAATAACAACAAATAATGGAATACTTTAATTAAACTGTTTCAAGTGATACAAACTTTAACCAAAAGAAAGATACAACGGTGATAAACTACAAAGACTACTGGTGATGACAACTCCCATCCAAGCCCGCAAGCAAACATCAACAACGCTCCAAACTTGCTTAGTCATCTGCTCACCATCCCCGAATGGATCACCGCAGGTCAAAGACAACAATAACCGGGGTCACTCAACTGAGTATAACAGTAAAGATAATCAATCACAAGCGGAAGCAACAGTAATTCATAGCCAAGCACAACTAATTCCATCATCTCTCATTTCCACATTACTGACTACACAACAAGCTATGTAGCCCTGCCAGATTACCGCCGCAACGATAATCCACACCGCCAGTGGGGGACCGTAGCCTTGCCCACCAAATCCCCGCTCAAAGAGCGAACCCAATGCCATTAATGTGCACATCCCTCCTGGTTGAGAATCCCAGCGAGGCGACAAAGGGGCGTGATCACCTCTCACAGTGACCACTCAGCCGGAACCATATCACAATCTCTACTTCCCCAATCATCCAATGTCGTACATTAAGCAATCAATCACAATATGCAATCAGCCATACAATCATATCATCTTACAGCTATAACAATCAACTGAGTAGGAATAACCTACCTCGTTCACAAATCTCCAAATAACGCAAGTACAGCAAACAATCAATCGTAGAATTCTTCCCCTACGACTCCGTAACCTATTATCAAATAATCATAATCAACACAAATCCCCAAATCTCCTAATTAATCTAATTAGGGTTTTATAAACTAATACTCCCTCCAAGTCTGCCTATAGTTCCCCTTTCATTATAATACTCCTCACATATAATAGAGAAAGGGGAACTATAGGCAGACTTGGAGGGAGTATAAAAGAATTATAACATGAATAGATCGCTTACCAACAAGATCTAGATCGCAGACTTGTATAGATCTAACCCTAGCCTTTGATGCAATTGATGTAGAAGAGAGGAGGCAGTGTACGTAATATTTCTTTTCTCAAAAAAGGTTTTAAGATTGAAATAAAATGATTAAACCAACTTCCTCTCTTTTATATCAATTACTCAGAAACCGAAAATAAAACCCGTCAAACCGTTCGGCTCGGTCGAGCTAGAGCCAGCTCGACCGAGCTAACCCTAGCTCGGCCGAGTCAAAGTGACTCGGTCGAGGAGTTGCGTTACAGGAACTCCTAAAAACATATCAGAACCGAGCCACTACCAGCTCGGCCGAGCCACTGACACTCAGAAATCCGTAGTATTACACTACTAACATTATGTAAGTTCCAACACAATCCAAGGCTCTCAATCTTATGGGTGTGTATAAGCAAACATTAATCATGCAAGTATGTCATTCAAGCATTTTATTTTATCAAACATGTAGAGCGAATAAGTTAAAAACAAGACAAGTATTCAACAATTAAATCCAACAAACAAGGATTATCCCTTAATCTGACCTATAATCCCCCACTAACCCTAGTAAGGTCACCACTCACTATTCATTATGTTAGACATACGAACAACAACAATAAACACAACATCTAAACAACGAATAATGAATTAAAGCAAGTAATAACAATGGATTAAAAGCAAATAAGAGATATGCTGTCAACTTATTAACCAAAGATGAACATAAATAAACTAGGATCCTTTAATAATAGTGAAAACTTGTCACTTCTCTTCAAATGTATACCCAAGAAATCCCAGATGTAACTTAATCAAAGAGTAATTGAAAGAACAATTATTGAAAGATTAATATAAATTGAGGAAGGATTAAAGAATAATCTAATGATTAAGATCTAAATAAACAAAGGAAATGTAACCTAAGCTAAGCAGGTTTCCTGGACTAATGAAGTCATCCCCTAAATTATTACAAAGCATCCTTTATATAGTGGCTACAAGATTAGGGTTGAGTGTGGAATTAGAAAGATGCGGGACTAGGTGTAACACCCCCATCCACCAGAAGCCTTAACAAGACATTCCTAAGTGAACATCAAATGAAACAATAAAGGATACATATATTAAAGTTTGAGGTATATAGCGATTACATTAACGCCTAAAAAGAAAGATACAACTCGATATGTCCAAAGCTACTTTCCTTACGTTAACTGTACGACATGTTCGAACAAGCATCAACCACTTTCCTTACGTTAACTGTATGACATGTTCGAACAAGCATCAACCCTCCTATGTCATACAACATTACGAGCAAATACAAATTGACATAATAGGAAACCAACCATGCATACAATCAGCTACATAGGCACGTATATCACATCGTTGTCATCGTTAACTTACCTCAAACTTTCAAGCGCTGCATAACACCAAAACACCAAAACATTTAAGAAACTCCTGTTCACGCACATATACACTGATTCGTACGCACTACTACCACCACAACGCTTGTATATGACCATCATGACGACTTACGCACACACATCTTCAAACATAGCAAGCATAGCACAGACATATAAGCAACGTATACCCCTTCTTCCCCACATGACATGACTGTCTTAAGCATGTAAGGCCTAGGATTCTAAGACGAGGGCGCCTACTGTAGATACCTCATTTCTGCACCTCCCGCCAAACACACAGTGATGATTGGCCCCATGTTTAGCATATGTTGCGATAGTGTTCATGTCACTACTTACATGGGGCGAAGTATTCGAACGGTTCCAATTTTCCATAAAAATTGGTGGCGACTCCACAAATGCAGGCTTGTTCAAACCTTTCACCGGTTTCAATGCCTTACAAATCGGTAACGGCCCATGACGTGCTTTGGTCCCCAAAAACCAGAGTTCCGTGGGTGCTTATTTGGAAGATAGAAAACAAAAAAGGGCTGTTTCTGGTGTTTTAGACACCTTTCAATTGACTTTCCTCGGTTTGAGTAGTCCAAGCTGGAATTGGCATTTGCCTTTTCTTTTTTTTTATTCTTAAGCATTACGCAACGTGCAGGTGCGTGCGGTGCGGGTGGCCTGGTCCACACCTACCCATCAAAAATCGACCTAAGAGGGTTCCCAACATACATACACCAAGTTCATTTTATTTGACTCCCTATGTTCATGTAACACCCCATAATTTTGGCCAAATTAAAATTTATATTTACATACAAAACTGACCAAAATAAGGGATATTATAATCAATACACAAAGTCTCTTATTACAAATCTCTTTTAATAAAATAAAATAATACAAATGGAATAAAACTTTAAATATCTCTTTATAAAAATCTTGACTCGAAAATCCTTTTGAAACTGCAGCGGAAGTCACCTGAAAACAAAGCCATAAAATAGAAAGGAACTACTCCCATGACGAGTAGCCCAAAAGGGAAAACACGTCAACCGGAAATCTGAGTAACAGATAATACCTCAATATAAGCAGCATAATTTTGGTCATGGCGTGGAAACACGGACATGTAAAAAGAAAAATAAAACACGGAAAATAATAAAAACACTCCCCGTTAACTCATCTCGGCCTCAACTCTACTCCATTCTATTTCCATAAAATAATAAACTCTCTTATCCCAATAAGTATTAAAAGCTCAGCTCATTACTTCGTCTTACTCCTTAGTCCCTCTCATAATATAATACTCCATAGTAACCAGATATCGCATTCTCATCGTCGAACCTAAGCCAAGGACGAGGGGTGAGTGAACTGGCAGGATAAGACCGCGAAACAATATTTTCATCTCAATATCGATCTCAAACTCAAATAACTCAATAACCATGGTCACTGCGGACCGTAAACACGATATGGCACAATGGCCCCATAACTCATAACTCAATAACAGTAACCAATTTACATCTCAATTTCAATATTGATATTGTCAAATATTCCATTAAAGGAACTGCTCAACACTTAGAGTAAAACTCTAAGCTACTCACCCGCTAGCCTAGGTCAAAGGAAAAGACAATTTAAACACAATATAAGAATAATAAACCGATACTACACCATTATCAAATCACAATAAATAATACCTCTGAACGAACTTCAACGATTCCACTGTATTGCCCAAAATTAAGGCAAATTCTTATTTCAGACGGCTGTTTTCCGTCTGAAATAAGACGGGCCAAAATGTTGCCATTTTTTAATAAAATGTAACTACTTAGTGACAAAATGTTAATAGCTAGAGTTATTACTTTTTACCCTGAAAATGGTGTGAGAAATAATGGTACATGTTATCAGAAAATAGCAA
>JAGPOY010000674.1:0-21461 GCA_018983105.1 Silene uniflora | reverse complement strand
TCAGGACCTGGTGATTTTAAGGGACCCAATTGGAAGACAGCTTGTCTTACTTCACTCTTCGAATAGACACGACCCAACTTGATCCTCTCCTCAAATCCCACTTTATGCTTGAGATTATCAAAAAGGTAACCATAATTACACATGTAATCTTCAAAACATTCTGGCTCAGAGTTAGAATTAAAGATGGTGGAAAAGTGTTTAAGAAACAAACCACCAATCTCCTTCATATCAAAAGTCCATGTTATTCACCTCATTTAATGTTAACTATATGAAGTAATGTTATTAGACTTATAATAGTCGTCTATAACATGCATAACAGCTACGTTGTACTCCGTAGGTATATAAGAGTCTTACATAAAACTAAATGACAGCTCATTACCATCTATTTACCGAACAATTCTTCATCAAGCTCTTTAAATAATGGTCAATTTTCAACAATTTTTTCTAGACATCATAATATCATGATATAAGAGCCATAATCTAACATTCTAAGCAACGGTTTTTCTGACATGTGCCTAAAGACGCGCATCTACCTTAGCCGCTAAGATCAGAAAGGAGCATGGTGCGTTCAGTTGCATGCCCATAACACTGCATACATACTAGTATCATGTGTATAACCTTGAATGCCTAATAAAGTACATAAAACATTTATGATAGAACAAAAATATAGCAAATGGAACATTGAACCTACAATATGACCTTTCTAATAAACAAATCAAATCAATTAAGTTTTTGAAGAGGCCAGGTGTTGTACACAATGCTACTGATCATCCCCCATAATATGGGACAGTATTTCATAGCCAATACCCTGAAATTAATGGGATACTCCGTATATGTTAAGGAATTTAGGTCACGGCCTGACGGTTAGAGTTTTCGGTAATACTTGGGATTTCTTGTAGGGTTATTATAAATTACCGATCACTCTATTACGATAAAAAAATGCAAATCAATAGTACAAAACTTTATTATACTCTGTATCACTGTATGAGTTAGACTATGTTCTTTTCGGCTTAATTTCAGTTCAATTCAGCTCAGCTTATTTCAGCTCCATTTATTTCAGTAAATTTCAATTCATTTCAGCTTAATTCAACTCAGTTCGCTCACCTTAGCGAGTGAGTCTTTCGGAATTTTTAGTTAAAATTTTCGAATCTTTTTCAAGTATACCCCATATATCATTATCCGTTTGCCATCTAATTTTTTACCTTAAGTTTAAATTCGGACTCTGCCACAATTTCGCAAATAAACATATCAGATCATTACGTTTTTGAAAAGGCCAAATGTTGTGCACTATAGTCTATATATGCTACCGACCCCCCATAACATGGGACATTTCATAGCCAATACCCTGAAATTAATGGGATATACGTGATCTACTCCTATATTAGTGTATGGTGGAGGTTCTGACAAAAATATTACTATCACATACGAATGATACGAGCATTGCATTTAGGAAAGGGATGCACCTAGCAACAATTGTCACTGCTTTCGTGTCGATTGTCTAGTTACTTCGATTCGTTCGATCTGTTATATTATCGTGCGTACATGTGTCTAATACCTTAATTAATACACATATTCGGAGTATAGAATAGAAGGATATGGTATGAAGACATAAAATATCTTCGTATCATATCCTTCTATTCTATACATGCGTATTATTAGTTAAGTATTAGACACATGTACACGAAATAATATACTCC
Source organism: Silene uniflora (assembly GCA_018983105.1). Lineage (NCBI taxonomy): Eukaryota > Viridiplantae > Streptophyta > Magnoliopsida > Caryophyllales > Caryophyllaceae > Silene > Silene uniflora. Next base: position 19,764 of record JAGPOY010000674.1, on the reverse strand, counting down.
GTAAGACCGTAACAGATAGAAAGAATAGAAGTAACTTGCTTGGCCGCCGACATACACTAGTTACTTGCTTCTGCTTTCTATCTATTACATTATGGATGGAGAAAGGTGTTCGAGATATTTTTTATGGATGGATTCGTTCTAATCATAATTTTAACTAGATCGACTTCGATTTTGAAACCTCAAGCATCAACAGAAGATCTTTCTTCAAACGGCTTATTCCGTCTGAAACCTTCAGACAAAATAAGTCGTCTGAAATGACAATTTGTATTAACCAAAATAGTCTCCTCCAAACATTAATTTAGGGCAGTCATAAATGCACGGGTAGAACATACTGAATCACGGGATTTATTGCCCACTTGACTAAGCTGTCCTTCTCTTTGTTTTTCCTGTACGCAACACTCACAGCCAGAGTAAGGGTATTTCTGTCCAAGGCACATAAATCCAGTGACCCAGTAGATTTTACCCGTGAATTTATGCATACCCAATAATTTAGTGTGATTTGTACAATTGTACCAAAAAAACAAACATTAATTTGGTGAAACACAAATACTTGTTCATAAGATCGATGATTAGTAAATGGACCACCGACAATCAGGGCCAAACTCAAGGGCCAATCACACGGTGTAGGACAATTAAGGTCGTAAAAGTCAGCGGCATTCAACTTTTGTACCACATGCTCTGCCTAATTACTTGCACCTTTCTATATTCTAAACTATCTACTCCCACTTTTGTTTTTTTGGGCACTTTTTGCTACTTTCATCTTTATTTCCGGGTTTTATTGGTTTTAATTATTGGAAATTTTCCGAAAGGTACGTTTTAACAACAAATCTTTGGAAAATATACTCCGTAGACCGTAATACATTTTGAGTTAACTAATAACTTCAAGGGAACTTTAACCTATTCCACGAAGCAGTAGACATCCATTTATCGTTAAGAGGATGAAAATAATTTGGAAGGTTGGGAGAGTGTACTAGTGAAATGAGCTAAACTAAAAAAAAAAAAAACGGACATTTAAACTAAAAAAAGATAATTAATTTTCAACGGGAGCAACAACCCCGACTAACCCTATCCCTACTCCACCACTGTTCCGCGAAATTTTAAACCAGCCATAATTGAAAATTTGTCATGTTTAATAATACGCGTAGAAGAAAATATGTTGGTACTTTATGAAGGGAGTATTTAGCAGCATCAACGCAGCATAGCATTTCAAAGTCTCATTTTGCTGGACTTCCTCTGTTTCTTATTACGTCTTCTCAATTCTCGTATATGCCTGTCCTCGACAATTCCGATTCTACATTTTATTTACTATACCCAATATACAACAACATATTTACTAAAATCAAACCCAATAAAACGCAAAGAGAAGACGAGACAGAAATCTTCACATCATAAATTGATTTTTTTGAGTTGAATGTACTACCGACATTTCTTTGATTTTCCTTTGCAGAACACTGAATCAACAAGGCCGGACAATGGTGTAGGCCGAAAGTTGAAATAAGTAGCAAGATAAAGATATGCACAACTAAAAGCTATAAATAATCTTACCCACTTGAAAAGAAAGGTAAGATACGCAAACATGGCTGTTATCGCAATCACCGAGAAGCAGTTTATCAAACACTTAATGGTTGACATCGGAGGTTCAATTCCTGAATTTGGGAAATGTCCGTGGTTGCAGAAGTCTGTAAGCAATTTATCCTTTTGCTGAAATGCATCCATCAACCAAGCGGCTGTTTCATCTTCAGATACTGGCATCTTGTTTAGTGAAGTACGTTGGATATGAATGTGCACTTCTGAGGGATCGACTCCAAATACATTGTCCATAAAAGTCGGACAATTATGTTTATAGGCAATAGTTACATCATACACTGCAGGAAAACGAATATTCAGAAGCTGCGAGATACTATGACAACCAATGAAGCCTTTTACTCGCTATTGTAGTCATGATTATATTAATTACATCAGGAATTTCTTACACTAACTACTCAAAAGATGAGATATACTCCATAGAAAAGATAAAGGAAAATCAATATGAACCAGGCCCAAACATCTGTCATGTTTAAACTAGCGTGAAGGAATGACTGTTAAAGATAATGGTCCAAGATACTGCCATTAAGATGATATACCGTATACGACAGTTCAAGGTTACTACGAGTCTACGAGGGTCACAGACTAGTGAAGCATTATGGACCAGCAATTAGTCCCCGTCTAAAATAAATGCTTCTTGTGAATTTCAAACGAATGTCATCGTCAACTAACTACTCAAAAGATGAGATATATATACTCCATAAAAATGAAAAATATGTAAATGTGTGCAAGCAAACATACACCATATGATGTTTAGGAACCTCCTTAGTCATGTACTAAGATCCAGATTCCAGGCTAAAACTATAACTCAGCAACTTGTCCAGTCGTCCCAACTTCTCCAATTAACACGGAACATATGATTGGAGTAGAATTGAGTAACAAATAAGCATTACTACCCCCTAGTGGCTATTCCGTCTCTGTTAAACTAGACTTTTGACCAACTATTACCGAATGCAGCCTAGTTCTCCAATTTCAAATTCATCAAAATGGGTCAGTGAACTTCATACAAAATGGGAGGAGAATCACCAGGCAATCCCTGCTCTTTAGAAAACAGAGCTATTGAACCACAAAATCCGAATAGACTACAGATTTCGAGTAACTAACATCTTGCAAAATCCAAGGAATAACCAAATGAGAACTGACAAAAGTAAAAAAAAAAAGAACCTGCATCCAGGGAGCTTCTGAGAGTGTCCAGACAAGCATAAAACCCCTTTGTTTTTGGAAGTAAAACATGGTTCATCACAGGAAATCCGTTTTCAGCTGCAAACTTCTGGCTTCTTTTACATTTCTGTTCACTGCCAGAGATATTTTCCTATCAGTCATTGGTTCAAATCACGCATACAACTGAGGCGGCCTATAACACTTAGCCTAAAAATCATCCGGATGGGTAGATATTGCAATAATTTTTAAGCTAAACAAAAGCATTGTAGTAAAGTCATATGACAGAACTTTTAGGAAAACTGTATATATATGAATAAAATGAGTGTATGCTACATTCCTATGACTATGAGTGTATATCTATATCCTATGGTTCCATTAAGATGGCAGCAGTTAATTCATCACGATTAAAATATAATAACATTCAAAGAACTTGAAGTAAATGCATTAATATAGTAAAAGATGGAATATGAAATATTACTTAAAATCTGTTCCTTCAGGGAAAAGCGCAAGCCATAATGGATCCTGACGATTGGTATAGGTCAACAGCATTTGCTGCATGATTGGTTCATCTGACTCCCAATTCCTTTCAACGGGGATGAACTCAAATATGTGAAAAGCCCAGCCGAAGATAGGAAGTTTCATTAAACTGTTCTTGAGGACATATTTGATGTAACCCAGGCTTCCTTTCCTTAATGCAATATTCCACAAGTACATCCAATCAACCTCAGTTCTGTGGTTGGCAATAAGCAAAACACGCTCCCCGGCAGGAACATGCTCTCCAGAGAAGACAACGCTCGTTTTGTTTATCTTCTCAAACAAAAAGGGCCACAACGCCAACCACAGACCAAACAGAAATGATGCAAATTTCCTACTGTAATGGACACTGAAGAGCCGCAATAATACTGCTACAGGAGGCACGAAGAACACTAGAAAGAAGAAAGCAGTTAAAAGAATAAAGACTAGGCATAATATACCCCTTAAGATCCTAAGAAGGGTCAGAGGACGATGCTTTATTCCAATTTCGGATTTAAGGGGCTTGCAAACTTCCATCTTTCTTTCTCAAAAGTCAGACCTCTATCTTCAATGAAGCTGCAGAAACTGAAGAGGCACCACCACAGTATTGGATGTCATTACAGGTTGTAAATAGGCCTGTTCGATGGGACCAACACTTGCTTTTTAGAGCAGAATGGAAATGCAAATATATTAAGATTCTTGTCTGCTTGATGAGAAGTAAATGAAAGATCAAACTCGGTCCCCTGTAACAGTGACAATGACAGTGCCAGCAATTCTTACCAGAGAGCTCAAATCTGAAGAGAGAAAAAAATGACAAAAAAGGGGTTCAGCTGAGGATGAAAAATAATGACCCAGCGAGAGTAAAAAGAAATGGCATGAAGCAGTGAAATAAATATGAGAAAAAAAATCTATATCTAAAATACTTGCAACACATTTACATAAGCTAGCTAATGCAAACATAACAAAACCCAAACATGAAAATGCGTCTCACTTGTCTCGGAGGTGCACTGTGAACAAGGTCAAGTCTTTCTACGATTCTTAAACCGATTTTGGATGCTAATTGACTCCTCAACTTGCAGACATAGCTCTGACAATTTAACATGCCATACTTTGACAAAAATATAAATGCTTTGTCGAGTACCATCGATGGTGAGAAATAAAACATCTTAGTTATTTGGTTGTCCTATATGGCCTATAAGCTGCAAGCCCACCATACTTTTACTACAATATAAATACTTTGTCGAGTACCATAGAATCATCGATTATGAGAAATAAAGTATCAGACACAGTATTTATATTTCTCAAAAGTACATAAATGATTTGGCTGTCCTATGGCTTAATAAGGTGCAAGCCTACAACACCAGACCACATTTCACATACTCTTGCTACTACAACTTCAATTGAAAGAATGCGAGTAAGAGGCCTCATACTGAAGCCCTTGAGTTTATTGGTTTCAGGCTAAAAACTCAACCTAAAACTTTTACACCTCATACGTCTAGCTGATAGACTGCCTTACCTAAGATCTTCTGCAACCAATTGTTCTATAATAATATCCCGCTCACTTTGGATGCCACAGTGTGGAGCGATGGGGAGCTAGCAGGGGCTGCCATCCCCAGGCATTGAAATATATATTCGAAAAAATTTCAATCTGTCTTCTTATTTACTCTGCAATATTTTTCGATCTATGTTTATCCCTCCCTAAGTACCCTAACTACGTATTGTGGGTTATGCCTCCGCCACTAATGCCAAGAAAGATCATCCGTAATCAGTAGAGTTTAATTCCCCTCACCCCTTATCCCCCACTACTCAACACTTTAAATTGTGCCAACTCATAAAGTTTCCATTTCAAGAACTAAAAGAAAATTGAAGAGTCCATTTATTACAGTATGCACAAATATAAGCAATCATTTTCGGTTTAGTTTACACATACAATACAGCTCCCTCAAGACTCTGCCACTGAACAAATGATTCTCTAACATCTCTTTCAACATAAATAACTGTGATTAATGCACTCACTGTACTAGAATTTAATATCAAACCAACTCCATACGACTTATCTACATATATCACCAGAAATTCAATCAAACAGAAATTCGGCCATAATTGTAAATGAAAATGATCAATCATATATGCACATAAATGAAAACCTAATCACAATTACGAATACTAAAAGCGACATAACATTGATACATCAAAAACATTTTCTATCACGTAATTACAGCATACTATAGAGAATTCCGGAGAACTAGCCATGAAATGTAACACAGATTTATCAAAAATTCATGATTCATCACACAGAAATGTAGCTTACTACTCCGCATGAAGAATTACGGAAAAGTAGCATGCATATAAACAGAAACCCAAAATTAACTCCCTAAAACAACATCTTGTTCACAATTCAAGCAAAAAACAAAAAATGCTCATAATCTTAAACAAAATAAACATACAGAAATTCACAACATTAACTCTCTAAACAACAATTCATCCACAATTTAACTAATACACTCAAGATTCTTAACCTAACGAAAAAACTCGAGAAAATTTAGGCGAATTATGAGTGTTAAGTCAAATAAAAATACATAAAAAGCGAAGGTTCACCTAAAGAAGTTGTTATACCTATTCAAATTGTTGTATAAAAAAAATCACAAAATTAACTCTCTATAACAACATTTCATCCAGAATTCAACTAAAACACTCACAACTCTTACATGACGACTTATCTCGTGCAAATTCAAGAGAATTATGAGCATTAAATCACATAAAAAAAACATAAACTGTTGTATAACTATGAATATAGACAAAGACACAAAATTCTCCAAAATTCACCGGAACACGGAAAAAAGATTATGCATATGATGTATAATGTATTACCTCATGCCTTTTTAGTTATTGAGCATACATGCGTTTTTCTGAGCTTTTGAAGTTTATAAGTTACTCCGTATATTTTAATTTTTTGATGTCAAAAACTCAAATTTACTTGTTATATGTATAGTTTTTGAGCAATATTTTATTTTTTTAGCTTAACGTTTGAGTGAACAAGCTCAAAAACTTTACCGTAAAAATCATAATATTTAAAATAAAACTCAAAAACTTTATTATAATCTATGAACTTACGGAACACTTAAGATTCTCACATAACGAAATATCTCGCGCAAATTTAAGCGAATTACGAGTGCAAAATTGAGCAAAATTAACGAAGATTCAGATTAAAAGTCGGTATACCTCAATGAATTGCTGTACAACAATGAATTTACACAAAAAACACAAAATTCATCCAAAATTCAACTAAAACACTAATATATTACGCAAATTGAAGCGAATTATGAATGTTAAATCAAACAAAAACACAATATTAGCAATGAATTTACACAAAATTCATCCAAAATTCATCGACAATTCAACTAGCGCTTAAGATTCTTACGAAACGGAAAATATCGCTGAAATTCAAGCGAATTATGAGTGCAAAAATGAAAAAAAACACTGAAAAAACGAAGAATTCAATTAAAATTAGTGTTATACCTCAATAAATCGTCGTAAAACCTCAGAATTGATCTTGAATTTGAGCCTCAAAATTTTAAAATCTGCATCTTATCATCTCTCGCTTTCGCAGTTTCTCTCTCTAACCCCGCTTTCTCTCTCTAGGAATGGTCGGAATATGCGGATAATATAATATTTTATTGTTTAAGAGTCTAAAACGACATCGTTTTCGGGAGCATGAATCTGGCGGATATTTTTGAATATAAATAATGGAGAGAAGAGATTGGATCTTGTTTCCTTCATCAAGTTGTCAGGCGGGTAGTTGTGTGCCCACTCTAGTTGTAGTACTAGTCAAGTTTCCCAACTAATTTTGAAACTTTTAATGTTCGGCAATGGAACGGGTACAAATTGGGTAGAGGGCCTAGCGGCTCATTCGCAACCGTCTTTTGATTACATTAGTTATGGTAACGGATCGGGTACAAATTGAGTGGAGGCTTATTCGCAACCGTCTTTTGATTACATTAGGTACGGGTACTGGATCGGGTATAAATTGGGTGGAGGCTCATTCGCAACCGTCTTTTAATCACATTTTACTTGTTTTAAATGCGATAATATGAATGATTGATTTAGTACGGAGTAATAATTGAAGACCAAAACATAATACATCTGCTAAGAAGATGATTATTGTTCTGGTTTACTGAATATCAAGCGGATGTTCTTAGGCACTTGGCTCTTTCAAATGTTCTGCAGGGTTTCAATTATTTCTTTTATGTCTAGAACGGATCTCAGGTGTCTCGAGGAATCATTTTTAAGGCGTACCTAAGAGACTTATATGTGATGTTAAAAAGTTATTTTCTTAACTTTTGTATTTGGAGAGGATCAGATAAAACAAACAACAGAGCATTTTTTCCCCTTTAGATACAGATCATTTTAATTAGCCATCCTTAGTAGGTCGACTTATTGGTTTAGAGGCGGAGTATCTAGTTGGATTTGGACAGTAGTCCTATGGCTCTACGTAGTCCTTTAGCTCGGCTCTCACATCCAGTAAAAACTAAAATTTTTATGCTTGTTCAGCCGAGAAGGTATCTCAGAGCATGCAACATGGCATCTACTGAGACTTTGGGGATCGTTTGGTTCGTCGCAGGAACTTGCAATGCCTCGGAAGTAGCTTTTCCCATGAACCTGTATTTCACGTGAATTAGGTAAATTTGTCTTTAGAATTCATGGGAAGTTTTACTTCCTATGTTTTTTGTCAACCAAACAAGATCACGTATTAGTAATTTCCATAAATTGTAATTCACGTGATTTTAAGTGGATAACTAAACAACTGCCCAAGAGAGAGTACTTTATCAGATGAGTGCATGCGTAAAGTTGGTTAAATAAGTTATCACAAATTTTCATTTGTGACGGACAAAATCCGTCACAAGCTTGTGACGTGAGACAAAGAGGCAAGTGAGAAATCTTGTGAGTTGTGAGAGGTCACAAGCTTGTGACCATTACAAGCAAGACGGCCTGATTAGTTATAGTTCGCATTACTAATATGTTATCGTAGAATGACAAAACCTATATGTAATTCACAAATTAGTCAATTATAATTTTGATTTTCTTCCAGGTGACTTGTAATTAGTCAATTCAATTATGTGGCTCAAAAGGATGGCAGCATCAAAGTCTTTAATGCATGGAGACATGGAGTAGCTTGTAAGCTAGCCAACATATTCGAAAAGAAAACGTAAAGGGTAATTGAACTTGGTCGGGTGGGATGCTTGTTGGTTGCTAGGTCGGATATGGGTCGAGCTCACATTAAATTATTGCCTACGGATGGATATTGATTTGGTATAGGTTATGGGTTCTGCCCTTCCTGCAACTTTTTTCGTAAAATGTCTTGTCCATATATGTTTAATTGCTTACTTTGCGGACATGATTAACTGAGTCAAATGGATGGGACGACTCATAACAGTTTGATATTAGAAAATTGGACTCTTCTAATATGTTGTACACACTTGTTTGTTGTTATTTTAGTATCGTCATCTAACCTTAATCGATTCAACCTCAAGTGATTAGTTCAATTAGTTGAATATGTGTCGTATATTATCTTCCCAACTAATGAAAAAAAACTAAACCCAGAAGAAAAATAACAACTACGAAGTACTATGTATCTATTTTCCAACCTAATATTTTTTACGTTTTATACAGTATATAAACGTGCCGAATTATCATTAACTCTCCGTCTTCTACTTTTAAAACCCACTTATACATGAATTTTTTAAGAGCTTTTTCTCCTAATATAGTCAAATAAAGACCTGTTTAAACAGAAAACGTAAACATTTTTTAACAATGGTCTCCCCTTGTACATTGCATGGAAATAATTCAAGTTTGAATTTTTGTCACAAGATTGTACGCATTTGAAGTGTTCCATTCAATTAAGGCACCCCATCCTTATTTATTAATTTCCACTTCTTGCATCTTCTCAACATTTTCATTCACCCTATCAGTAAATTCAATCGCGTCGGCTCTTTTTCGGATATGTTATTGTCAAATTATTTAAAGATAATGGATTGTGTGCCACAATAAAGAATGTCGGATCATATATTCATATTGATAGGTTCAATTCGGGTTATTGGTCAAACTCAGGTCCACAGTACGGGTACCGGGTCGGTCATTCGGTCGAGGTTAATTTTGCCAGGTCTAAGTCCCTCCCCACTAGAGAAAGAATCTGTTTCATTAGATGTTATAGTATGTTACTTGAAGAAACTATGCAAGGCATTGGGAAAATATAAGCATATCTTCGAAGAGTCGGGTGTTCCATACCCATCAGTTCGACATCTCGAGTCAAGAATGTAGGATCTCAGACAAACCCTGCGTTCCGGCTAAACATTGTTCTGTCAAACTCTCCTATTGATGGATGTAACTTCCTGATTGTAATTCATCTACATATAAACTGATGATGTGTGTTAGCAAGTCCTTCATCTGTGTCTTTGTAACACAACCTGTCTTGAGATTAAGACGGATACACATGTCTTAAGGCTTAAGACGGGTATTTGGGTTCATCACAAAAGTTAGATTGATACAAGAAGATTTTATTAACTTAGATGGACTGTTTACAAAATACAGGTGACCCTAACAGTGATTTAACTAAAACAGTAGCTACACATCGGCGAAAAACGAAGGTATTATAGAATTGGTTGAATTGGTGCCGTGGATTCCAGTTCGAATGCAGCTTGAAAACAGTCTGCAGCCTGTGATATTAAGCCTTCCTTTTTTAAGATCAATCCAAGATTCGACCATGCTTCATGATTCGTTGGATCTGACTGTAGCGCATTCATGAAAAAACTTTTCGCTATTGGAAGAGATGATCCACCGAGTTCCATAAACACCTCGGCAGTAGAAACTAAGCTAGGGATGTGATCAGGATCGATTGACAGTGAGACCGAGAAGGCAGAAAGTGCTTTATTGTATAAACCACGAGCCTTCAGCAACATGCCTACATCCAAAGGGAAAAATAAGCACAAATTCTCATACGAGGCGGCCTCGTGATAACATATTATCAATGAGGTAGTTTTTATTTATGTGTTGGATAGAAACGGTTTTCTGAAACTGAAAAAACATGAGCTTGACATGATACAAAAGAGCTAAAATTCGAGCTATTACCTTCAGAATGCCAAGTTTGAGGGTTGTAAAGATCGATTGACTTTGCTTTTTCCACACAAATTTGCGAATCATTCCATGACTCTAGCTTTGTGTATAAGCCGGACAAATCTTGCCAAACTTCCGTCTCCAAATGCTTAATATCCCTTGCCTACCAGGGGAAATATACAGTTTCAGTTTCTGTTGAAGGAGAAATATGTATATAGGTCTAGACACACAACCGGTAAATAGGCTTCTCGGATGTAAGAACTGATAAAGGCATTTGGGTAATGACAGTGAGGTTAATTATAGCACTGACAATGTTAAGAACAAATTCTAACTCACAACGAACAACGCCAAGACGGCAAGACCTAATCAGATTCCTGCCGACGAAATTTAGAGAAGTAGATGCCAACTTCAAGTTCTATAGTTTTTGGTAGTCAAAAGCATTTTACAACAAGAAGCCTAGCGCCCTAACCAAAGACCTAACACCAGTACATATCCACACGTCGGCCTCATCAGGACACAGGGTCTAAATATACGGGGGACTCTATCCTAAAAATGAGAGTAGGTATACACATTTTCAAATAAAAAATTTAACTATAGGCGTAAAATGGAGACATAAGGCCGAAAACGTCAAAATCATACTTCATCAAGACCCACATGCATAGCCAAGAGCCCAAGAGTGTCATGTTGGATAGTTAGACACTGTCAGACAGGTATGGCCTCAAAAGCGAAGGATCGAATTAACGCAAGTCGGGTTACTTTCTGTTTAGAATTTTCAACTGTATGAAGCATGAAACAGTTATCGGAATGTATCAATACCTGCTGAATAAAATGACCTGTTAGGTGTTTCTTTGCTGCTTGAATCTGTGCTAAAATAAGAGCATAGTTTTCTATAGCTTGCTTGGGATTTTCCCTAGCGATTTGAATAGTCGATTTTAATCGCAGAAGTTGTAGTTGATCCATGCCGGTTGTTTCATCCAGCGCAATATCAACCAACTCTTCAGCATCTTCAAACTGCTTTTGGGCAGAAGCTATTAGAGCCAATAGCTTCCACGCTCTAGAAGAGCTCCCCGCTACCATATTGGAATACATCTTGGTATACCTAAAACCGGCATCAAGATTCCTTTGAGCTGCATTTTCTAATCCCAGGCTGAAAATCAAAGAGGGGTCTGCCTGTTCTACTAAAGCGGCATTATTTAACGAGTTCAATGACTCCTTTTGATATATTTCCCTTTCCCAGCTCGGGATAGACGCTCTGGCAGCATTTGAATAGCAAATACCGAGAAACTTATGGCCCTGAGCCATGATTTGCTTGTTACCATAACCACCGAGTTGTATGATCTTCCGACAATAACTTAACCCTTCTTGTGCAAGCTTCTTGTTATCCGCACATAATTTTGCTCCTAACAATAGAGACGGGATATGGGTCTTATGCTTCGACTCCGATGGTCCGACAGCCTTTCTCACTAGACCTAAAGCCACCTCATTATGCCCAGCAGCACTATAACAAAGTGCAAGAATGTACCACCTCTCAACTCGATTATAGACACCTGGAAGAGCTTGCTCTATATGAAGAGCAAGAAACTCTAACCCACCGCACATCGAGAGTCCAAAAGAAAGATGGTCCATAATATCCTCGTCGAATTCAATTTCCTTGCTTACCGCCTTTCTCAAAAGTATCGATAGCAAAAGAAGCGCTTCCTCGAGATTATTCCTAGGGGTAGTTGGACCCCAGATTTGTAGCTGGGGCGGAAGGCCCACTTCAACACCTCCATAGAGCAATAGAGAAGCTAAGTCCTTCTGGACACGAGCTAATCTGTGAGGGTTCAAGTTCCAGGGCTTCACGAGCGCACGTCTATATGCCACAATAGCCTGTTCCGGGTTCCCTGATTTTTTCCAGAGCTCGGGAAGGAGCTCTAGTGCCTTGTGGAACATCTCTTGCATCCTGTTGTCCTGAATTCTTGTAGGCATTCCATTCGGTAAAGCCGATTCGACTGTGTCTAAGATGATTTTGCACTCTTTTGCAGCGTCTGAAATATAAATCATAATACCGCTTTAGTCCACTCACTTAATTCTGCTTCAACTACGTCTAGGATACTCCTATTCCGAAGTTTTATCAATGGCTAAAATCACAAGCAAATGGCATGACACCATCAGACAAACTCATAAATAGCGAGAATCAAGGAGTCTAGGACCTTAGAATGATCTTGCACTCCATTAACGCTTATAGTCTCAATTACTCAATCGACTATAAAAAGACAATCACCTAAATCTACATCACTTCATTCACTTTTGACTCAATCGACTATAAAAGACAAAGATTACAGATTCCACTGTCCACCCATTTTTTCTTACCTAACACTCAACACCACTTGTCACTTGAAGACAGTGGCGGAGACAGGATTTGCAGTTAGGGGGGCGAGGAATTTCAGTTGGGGCGAACAAGTAATATTATACGCAAAATTTAAAAAGAGTTCAAAAATTTAACTAAAAATCTGTACTTGAAAGTCAAAACCGGTTAAAACACAATGACACTAACAAGGAAAGCTATTCCCAAGTTATTCTGACCATCACTCACAGGTCTCGCACCATGTTAGGTAACCTTGAAATGCCGTACTAGAGCATCAAAGAAAGCTTAATTACCTGTGATATTCCCAAGTTCCTCCAACACCTTAGCCTTAAGTAGAATAGCTTCAAGCAGAAGGCTCACAGAATGCCAAGACATTACACCAGCAAGAGAATTATCACCCTTGGAACGAGGTTTCCTTTGCCGGGTACGTTCTGAAATAGCACTTATCATTCTTGGGGTTAACAATTTAATGTCAATCCCATGGAAAAGCTGAAGAGCAGCAGCAAAGTTTCCTTTCTGATACTCTATCCTACCAAGTAAAGCTCTAGCTTCCTGAGAAAACACGGTCGCACAAATTTAATGACTTCTTCTTTCAGGTGATTTAACAAATCGGAAAATTTAAGAAAAATAGTCCAACATTCACGACATCTTCCGATATTAAACCTTAATCCCAAACTGCAAGCTGTACAAAAATAATCTAATATACTAATCACAGTTAAGTATTACGGAGTAACATATAGCGGAACCAGTCAGACAAATCAAAACAAGAACAGACAGCAACTGAATTTGACAATGTACCTCATAGTTTAATGAAAGAGCTTCCTTCAACGTGGATTCAACTTCATCTACATGAGCATCCTCATATTTTGACCCTAAATCTCCAGCAGTCCTTGAAGAAACGCTCTTCAAATCCCCGGTCCTAGACGACAGGCCACTGACCGAGAAATCCCGTGTTGACAATGATTCTGATGATCTAGTCGCCGGCTCTTCATACTTGAATTGCTGCTCCCCTGAGCAAGCACACAACATTCTTTTTCTTCTTGTCTACTGTAATTTGTACAAACATCCCAACATTTTACACCATTCATCAAATTATCAATCCGACAAATTAAAGCAATGACAGAACAATCTAATTCATGGCCATCAGAACTTATGTAACAACAACAACATTACCCGAGTGCCTGAAGGACTCCTGCAAATTGCGGGATAAGGGGGGTCGGATGTAAACAGCTAAAATACTAGTCTCTACTCCATAATAGATTGCAATTCACATTTTTTTCACAATTTGAAAACATACATTAGAAACTTGAATGCATAAAATTAGATACAGCAACAAATAAATCCAAAATAACACAAGTACATACCCAAAAAATGCTGCAAAAATTCCACAAAACAAAACTGAACCCACAAGAAAACATATAGACAAAAAAGGGTAACAAAAAAAAATAAACAATCATATTCACAAAAAAGAACAACAACAGAACCTTAGTTCAAAATAAGTCGGGTTGGGGTCGACTAACATGAATCATCATTTGAAACCGTCTACAAACTTAAACAAAAGAAAAGAAAATGTAACAATAACATACCACTAAAAAACAGCAAATTAATAGTGGGATTCTTTCTTTTCTGATATTACAACCATGAAAGCAACTTCACCAAGAGAATCTTCACAGCCTTTTTTCTGTTTCTGGATTATTTTTTGAGCAAAATAATTTAAAATTTTTGTACAAAATAATTAAAGAATAAAAAATTAAAACAACCCAGAATGTAAAATTAAGAAAGGTCTAATCTTTGATTTATAAGTTCATAGAGATCTGAGTTGAATAGAGAGACTTTTGTCTGTTTGTTTTCCAACTTTTGTACTGTTGTGTTTACTAAATTTTGTTATCAGTGGGTTGCACAGCATTTGCTGTTGTAGGGTTCAAACTTCAAAGACACTCTGTGCTGTCTTAACTTTCGTGAAATTATTTATATCCGGATGGTCTCGTTTAAAACGGATATAATGTGAAATTAAAAGGGAGTGATCATAACCTAACTTAACTTAAATAGAAATGACAAGTTTTTGCTATTCCCTAGGTATTCTGTTTGTCTCGTCAAGAGGCGGCAAATAGCACGACCAACCAACCTGGCTCCGGTCCTCCAAATGAGGCAAGACATTTTTAAAAAAATAATAAATAGTCGGTCGGGGTTAGGGCCACACTTGAGTCAACCGACCCCGCACGGAATATGAGACTTATGGTTCAGGGCTTGATTTTCTGGGCGGGCTTAGCCCGACCTTAACCTGGCTCGTGGCCAAGTTTACAGTCTCTTCCTTTTTTATTTTACTCGTCTTAAACAAGATTTATTGACATTTCATTAATTTTGTTTGGACTATATTTCTATGAATAACATTCTAGCTTACATGCCTCGTTTTTTTATGAGCTATAAAACATGAGCAATTTATAACATCACTGGATTTGATCTGTATTTAAATTCTGTTTTTCAAATATGATCTCAAACCGACTTTATTCGACTTGAAATATAGCTCGATCCAACTCAATCGGAACTAACATACTTATACTCGGGAATTCAAGGTAGCTCGAATTGGACTATTTCGAGATTTTCGACTAATGGAAACGATCCATTTGTCATTTGTAGATTCGATGACCAATATTTTAACTCTTAAAATCCATATGTTATCTTTGATGGGGTTGGTTGTTTAGGTTTGAATTTTCTTAATAGTATGTGGTTGGCTTGTGAGGAACAAATAAACATTATTTATTTTACATTCTGCATTTTCAGTGATTGAATATTACTCTAGCAGCCAATTTTCCTTCTGATAGAGTGATTGGTAATTCATATGTCTAGATAAAATAAAACAGATTGTTATTCGCTAAACACTCTAATTTTATCTTATCTACACATATAGATAGTAAAATTACAACGGACATGCTCATCACAGAAAGATTTATTCTAGAACATATTAAAAACCCAAAATCATATTCTTGCAGGCACGCATTAACATTGATTTTAAATGTTGAAGATGACATGCTTGTATGGGCAGTTGAAGTGACCCCCCACACTTGTATACTTTGAAGATAAAAGGAACTTTTTTTGCTTACAAATATTTGGGACCGTTTCAAAGTGGATGGGACCTTTTGACATTGTCACGGTAGAGGAAAAGTTAGGTTGGGGTGTTGGATCAGTTCAGTTCAGCACAACTTAAACACGACAACGAATAAAAAGCAAATTCATGTTTATAGAGGTGATATAAAGATGAAAGGATAAGTTTATAAGTGTATATCAACTTTAATACTACGAGACATTTCGGGAAGGAGTCAATATGTAATTCTAGTAGGGAAAATTGGTTCCGAGTTGGGTTTGATTTCGTTAGCATTAGATCACACGAGACTCCTTTAGTTTATGTATTCCACTGCGAAGAGTTGGAACTAGGATATGTAAAAAGCGTGAATAAATACATAAGAATAATATATGACAAAATTTTAAAAGCCACCTCATATAGTCATATACGAGAGTCGAGTACATAAGATCAAAGAGGCATCTAAAGCTATTTTCATAAGGAAACAATGGGAATGTCGAGTGTTTTAAGATTGAATGAAATGAAGTTGAGTTTATTCGTTGAATGGTGTTTTTGAGTGAAGTTGGTTATTTAGGAAATTTTAATCAATTCAATTCACCTTCAAATCTCATACCTTAAACTTACCACAAGTTTCCAACTTCGTTCTACAAGTTTTAACTTCATTCACATTAATTGTTGTGTGTAACAATAAATTCAAACTATATTCGTACAAGTACGAGGTTGTATATCTATTTCCCTCCGATTTTACATTACAACCCAATCAACTCAACATATTGAACTTAAAATGACTTTTAAATGAATATTTTAACTCCATATAGAATTACATGATAAGCGTAAACATGACTAACTATACTATGATTGACATTAAACATGATAATAATTATACATTTACTTACGATGCAACAAACTTCTCTAGTACTCTAATGAAATCAAGATACGTCGTCAATATTTATATCATAGTAACCAAAATTTGCCTACAAATTACCGATATCAACTAACTTAGTAACTAAAGTCATGAGATATGGTATCCATGACCTTGGTATGAACCCGATTAGCATTAAAATCACTTTTGCGGCTTACTATATATCCAAAAAAAGTTGCCTACGAATTACCATGTATGTGCAACTCTTAGTCCCGATTTCTTTTGGACTTAATTTTAGCTCATTTTAGTTTAGCTCAGTTCAACTTCTTTTATTTCAGTTTAGTTCAGCTTCATTCAGTTCAGTTTAACTCTATTAAATTCAGTTAAGTTCAACCGATGTCATTCCAAAAGAACATGACCTTAATAATTTTTGATATAATTATTTAACTTGGTCCACAACCACTTATAAATTCCATAATTACCCGATCCGACCCAGGAAACTCACCTCTTGTCCCGATTCAAAGACATCAGTTTACAATTTCCATCAATCTCTCGAAATCTTCCAAATCATTATTATCAACAAACGTCGGAAACACAATAACCACCACCAATCAAACCGTCACAAAAACAGTAATCAACGGAAAATAAAGGAAGAAGATGCGCCGGAAATGTCGTGGAAAGAAATAGCAAGTAGAGAACAAGGCAAACAACGACCTAATTCATTTTCTCGACGCTTTAATTCTCGACGTATTTCATCTCTTCAACTCTCCAACTTTAAGGAGTTCGTTTCTCCTCATCGCGGTGCCGTCAATTCTCTCCAGGTCCCTTTCTTTTATCCTTTTTTTGTTTTGTTTTCTTTTACGGAGTCGGGATTTGAACTTAGGGGGTTACGTATCGATCGTAAATTAAACGGGGGCGAACTAGTAATTCAATAGAGTTATGTAAAAAAAGCGATGTTTTTAAGTGATCTATGGTTTGAATTCACTGAGCTAAAATTGAGGTAATTGGGATTTGAGTCCATATCGATAGTAATTATAAGGGGGGCGAACTAGTAATGCAATAGAGTAACTTGAAAAAGCGACATTTGTAATTGATCAGACAGCCCCTACTAGCTCCTTTGATAATGCAATAGAGGAACTTTTGAAAAAAAGCGGTTTTTTTAAGTGATCAGGGCGCGACCGCCCCTACTAGCCTACTAGTAATGCAATAGAGTAACTTAAAAACGCGATATTTGTAATTGATCAAGGTGCGACAGCCCCTACTAGCTCCTTTGATAATGCAATAGAGGAACTTTTGAGAAAAAGCGGTTTTTTTTTAGTGATCAGGGCGCGACAGCCCCTACTAGCCTACTACTAATGCAATAGAGTAACTTAAAAACGCGATATTTGTAATTGATCAAGGTGCGACAGCCCCTACTAGCTCCTTTGATAATGCAATAGATGAACTTTTAAAAAAAAGCGGTTTTTTTTTGTGATCAGGGTGCGACAACTCCTTCTAGCCCACTGGTAATGGAGAAAAAGGAACATTGAAAAAAAAAAGAGATATTTCATAGATCAGGGTGCGATAGCCCTTACCATCTCCGTTGGTAATGCAATAGAGTATGGAGTAGCTTTAAAAAAAACCGGGTTTTTTTAGTGATCAGGGTGAGACAGCTCCTACTAGCCGACTAGTAATGCAATAGAGTGGCCTAAAAAATGATATTTTTCATGGATTAGGGTGCGGCAGTCCCTCCTAGCCCCCTCGCATATTAGTACATTTGGTGTAATGATTGTGGAGCTAAGATTTTGTTTTTATTTAGGTAGGGACTTATTGGATGATTGTAATTGCTGTAACTGTGCATATTTTGGTAAGTTAGGTAAAATGTTGGAAGCTTTTAATATGAACTTTGTTCTTTCAGTGTCGTTGAGTTGATATGGAGTGACATTGACTGATGTGGGCTTGTTTTTAAGAACAGTAATTGTCGGAGTAATTTGATGGTGTTTAATACCAGCTATAGTTGAGTTTGTATAAGATTTGTCCAGTAAACGATCATGAAGTACTTACGTTTTCGTAGTAGTTTGGTGTTTGAATTTGAGTTGGGAAAAAAGAATTGATGATTAGTAATGTTTAGATTAAGGAATGGGGAAGTTTGACATGTTGTAGATAGTATTCAATTCTTAACATCGAAACTTCTGGGATTAGGGATTTCACGTAGCTGATGTATCAGCGAGACAATATTTCACTAACTTCTTTTTCCTTCCGGATCATGGTGTTATTAATAGTAAACATAGGAGATAAGGACTTTAGTTAGTAGTGGACTAGTGGTAGTAGTCTATCTTTAAGTCTCGGCTAAATGTTCTGTGGATCTGTTACTAAGTCGGGCATAGCAATTTGGATACATGAATTTTGTTGGGGCCATCAAACTTGTATGAAGATGGCAATTCTAAGATTTGGGTACATATTCTTGGAACGAGTTCATGCCAACGTAATTAATCATGCTATATGCAGCTTTCTATGTAATATGGAGTAATTTTTTTCGGGAAATTGTAGTTATGATTTTCCCACTATTTTGTTAACCCAACTGAAACCTTATTTTACTTAATTATTGAATTGACTATGTTTACTCAAATAAAAATTACTGCACTTTACTGTGTGGGTGCAAGTCGTATGGTATAACCATAATGTTGCCCTATGGGCTATGGCATTTGCAAATTACCGAGTAAAAGGGTGCCGGATGTAAGCGGCTTACCCTTGCCGTACAATATAACTGTTGTTTTCGGATGAGAGTTGCATCATATTACTGCTATAGTGCTACTCCCTCCCATCCTCTATTTTCTTCCCTTTTCTTTTGGGCACAAAGATTAAGGGAGGGAGTATAATATTGATAAAAAGTTGGGTGGGTTTGGGAATAGGAGAGAGGAATGAATAATTATGAGTTAAATAATAAATTGTGGGCCACAAATAGTAAAGGAAGGAATAAAATATGAGTAAAAGAGTTGAGTGGGGTTGTGTGATAGGAGAGAGGGATGAATAAAATAAGAGTAAAAGTTACCAAATATAGAAAGGGGAAGAAAACCTGAATAATCCGTTTTAGGAAATAGGGAAGAAAATAGAGGATGGGAGGGAGTA
>JAGPOY010000673.1:0-21469 GCA_018983105.1 Silene uniflora | reverse complement strand
TAATAAAAACCTTCCCTAATTTTTAATTCGATTTTTCTGAATGTGTCTTAAAGGCACATGTTAATAACTTAATAACCTTAATATTATTTACTCATTTGTCATACGAAACTCCAATTTTATGAGCCAATCTTTCAAGATATACGATATTTAAATTAACTATCGAGTATGTTATATTTTTATCATTATAAAATATTCGATTGATAAAAAATTGTATATCACCGACTTTAATTATTTTCTTTCCAATACCTTATTCTTTGCTAATATTTAATACTCCCTCCTATTCACTATAATTGTCCCTTTTGGGTTTGGCACGGTACTTAAGGAAATTATTAGAATAAGAGTAAAAGAGTTTTGTGGGGTTGGTGATAAGAGAGAGGGATGAATTATTATGAGTTAAATAAGAAATTGTGGGGCCAAAATATTAAAGAAAATAATAAAATAGGAGTAAAAGAGTTGTGTGGGGTTTGGTGAGAGGAGAGAGGGATGAATAAAATATGTATAAAAGTTACCAAAAAAGGAAAGGGGACAATTACTTGAATAATCCGTTTATGGAAAAAGGGACAATTATAGTGAATAGGAGGGAGTACTGGTCATGCAAGATTAAGTAAAAAAAGTTATTATCTCCGTTGATAGAATTAGTCACGGCTATAGCGGATCCATACAATTTTATTTACGGGATGCCAATAAAAGCGACTTTTGTGTAAAAATTGTAACTTTTATTTTATTTAGCCTAAACGGTGAACAAAATACACAAAAAACTTTCACTTTTCGAGTATCCCTGAACTCGGAAATGCCAATGGTCATGGATTGAATTTTTCTTTAACCAATGAATTTCTATAATCTATAAATTTAGCCCTAGATAGATTTCATTCCTGGTTCCGCCCCTGGTCAAAACTCAAAAGTAAAATAAATAAATAATCGAAATGAAAATTAAGTATTTCGATGATGAACCTAATCGGTTAATCATGCATTTATTCACGCTTGTTGATAAACATGGTCTTATATACAAGTGAACCTTTTGAGACTTGAAGTTGACATAAAACACGTCCCAAAATGTTTGAGATGAGGTCAAACATGTATGCATGGACACTTAACTTGAACTGAAGTATGTCGGAAATTTTGGATGAAAACATTCAACTACTCCTACAATATTACTACACGTATTATTCTTAATTGGTCGACTTTTAGTACAAAGTTTTGCAATTTACATAAATATATACAGCATATGACTATCTTGTAAGTGAAGACCCAAAATTAAACTTCATGGATTTTGATTTTGAGTGTAGATGTAATCTGTGTGCGCCAGCAAAGTTCTTCTCATTAAGCACTCTTCTTCTGATAATTCTTCACAAACCTTATCCACTTCATCAGCACCCTTCATTCAAAATATTAATGCAACAAATTATAATCTTCTCGGTCGAAAATTGCACAACTATATAAGTAAACGTATTCTCTAATAGCATGTACTCATAAATAGTGTCGAAAAAGCAAACGTAAAGAAATCAATGGAATGGAGGAAGTATCATGTAAATTTGAGTATAAAATCACTTTTCTACGTACCCAAATTAGGTACTTTAACATGTGCCATAAGGCGTGATGGGCTGACGGCACATGTTAGAAACATCGCTAGTTAAAATTGATGAATGAATGTCTAGAAATTTCGGTTATTGATTTTAACAGTCGATCTAATAATAATAATTGTGTATATTAACATCAACTAAAACTAAAACTTGCAAATGACTAATATCCAACCTGTAGTTCCTTTTCGAGCTGCGAATTTGCGTTCGGAAACATGGCACCTTGGCGGGCACCATGCGAGAGCGCCAAGAACATTAGGAGAGACATAAGAAAAAGAACACCTCTGATCTTTGAGCAAGTCATATTATTGTGTTTAATTTTGTTTTGATGGGATATAATCATATATAACAAGCCAACTTAGGTGGAAACCTTGAGATATATAATGAAGGAGAAAGGAGGAAAACGCGGAATAATAAGTGCATGGGGTTAGGTTTGTGATGCTGCTGATTTATCCTTAAAGCAAGAAACATCAACGCCTGACTTTTTCTCATTGTCTAGAACATAACAAGTTGATGAATCATGAATGATAGTATAAGTTTACTTATATGTTATTGTGATCTAGAAGAGATTAGAGAACATTTTATTTTTGTGATTAACATATTTTCCATTCCGATAGCATTTGGTGTATATAATCCGGTTTAATCCGGATTTGAGTCTGGTATGGCCACTAGGGCGGTAAAGCTCTCCATTGTGACTCAGAAGTTTAAATAGGGGTGCATTCTCAAAGCTTGTACCCAAAAACTCTGGTTAAACTAAAACAATCTCTTACCGATTGATCTAAGTAAGGTAATGTAATTATCACGGGGCAACAATAATGTCTTTATAATAAGAAATCCATCCACAAAATTTAACCAGTGTAATTACATTTCCTTTATTTTTCCTTCATTGAATCGTTTTATATATAAACTACTCTTAAAATTTTATAAAAAACTACGGAGTACGTATAAAAATTTGGCTAGACATGTCTATTAGGAGGTCCATCTCATATTCTCATAGTTACGGACTTACGTAGTATGTTTCACTATCATTATATCAATTGATGATTTGATGCATTATAAATTTAAGACGGATGCTTTCGTTTGAAACAAAAATTTGTGAGTTGTGACCAGTATATGCACCATAATATAGGCTCAAATTTAATTGCCTAAGTGCCCATCATCATGGAACTTTACCAAAATAAAAATCTTCTGCCAAATGCTCATAATTTGTTCATGTAATAATAACTTGGACAAACATTGCAAAAACTAACTTTCAAATCTTTGGAAATTCGTTAACCATTTGGCAACCTTCTAATTTTACGCCCCTCATCATTAATTAATCCAATTCCTTCCCAAAAAACATAAGCTAACATTACCCTTAAGTATGAATGTATGATTTATCAACTACAAAGGAGAAAAGATAGGAACTATTATCTCCACAAATCAACCATTTTGGATCACCATTACCATTTCTTCTTCTTCTCCGTCTTCTTCTTCTAAAGTCCATTGGAATCTCGAAAACACAAGATCTTTCGAAATTATATTCATATTCATATACTATTTGTTTACGTCCAGAAAGAATCTCCTATCCAAACCAGTCTTGAAGAAACATGAGCGAAACACTTCCTGTTGAAAACCAAACAAACTCATCTGATCTCGACGATGATGGAAAACCTAAAAGAGAAGGTTTTTATCTGTCCATTTTATTTTACGGAGTATTATGATTTTCGCAAGTTTATACGTGTTATAATATGTGACGTTTTTAATTGATGTGACAAATAAAGGTACATTGATAACCGCAAGTGCACATATCATAACAGCCGTAATAGGGTCGGGTGTATTATCGCTAGCATGGGCCGTAGCCCAATTGGGTTGGATTGCCGGGCCCGTGATAATACTGTTGTTCGCCGCTGTTACATGGTACGCTTCTATGATGCAGGCTGATTGTTATAGGGACCCCGTTACCGGCAAGAGAAATTATACTTATCGAGAAGCTGTCAGATCTTTTCTAGGTATTTTAATAATTTCACAAATACTAGAAAAATATGGTTTGCAAAAAATTTATTCATTTATTGCTACTAAAAAAAGAGTAACTTTTATATAGGCTGTCTTACAATGTGATACCATCTCACAAAATAATTACAGATATAATCTAATTTGTATAATATTTATGATTGTAGACAATGACTGTGTATTTGTGTTTAGTGAGCGTGCTCATTGTGATTATTTGCATGTGATTAAATTTGTGCGTGGTTGCAAACTTCAAATTGAATTAGTGTTAATTGGATATTAATAGGACGTCACTGAGTAATTCATGAAGGACTAATTCATTTCTTGCAAATCATCACCAACAATGCAAACCAACTTAGTTTGTGGCCTTGTGGGGAAGGTTATCCATCCAACATGGACTGAGACTATCCGATGATCAAGGAGTAGTGTGAGCTAATTTATGCGCTACTCTATTAAAGTTTCTACTATTAACAGAAAAATGAAACAACTTTAAAACGATTACTAAGCAAAAATACGTCTTATAAACCAAAAAAAGATCGTTCCTTCTATGTTCACGTTGCTTAAGGTCTTCAACAACGGTACATTGAACAATCACTTTCAATTTCCGCTAGTTCCAATCCCACTTGTTGTGCTTCCTGGAAGCCCCGAAGTATAACACGGCCTCCACAATGATTGGCACCATCACCTCCGAGCTCTGCACCACCACACCCCACTCAATTCCACCCGAGTCATCCCTGCAAACAGTTCCCCAACCCGTTCCCACTCTTATTAATTATAACATTAACACGAGTTTCAAGAACTCTAAGAAGTTATTGATAAACAACATTGGCATTTAAAATTACTAAAAATTATTAAAAGAGAAATCCAGATAGTTTAATAAATCATTTCATTTTAATCTATCAAATTTAACCTACAGTATTTTATATTTGATCGATTGAGATTCTCTCTTATTTCTACATGTTTTATATGAGTACATAATCAATTTGATTAATGTTTTAACCATAATTTTACGTTGTACATATGTTTACAGGTGGAACGAAATTTATGTTTTGCGGGCTTGCTCAATATTCAAACTTCATAGGAGTGACAATAGGTTACACTATTACAGCTTCTATAAGCATGGCGTAAGGATTTGAGTACCTACTTTCTCCGTATCAATTATTTGTTTACTTACCTTGTAAAGAAACAAATCATTGAGACGGAAGGAGGACTAATTTTTAAACATGTTATTTCTTAGATCAAATATATCAAATTGATTAATCTTTACTCACGAAATTAATTTATAGGGCTGTTAAGAGATCAATATGCTTCCACCAGAAGGGACACCAAGCAGGATGTCACCTTTCTAACAATCCATTCATAATAGCATTTGGAGTAATGCAGTTATTTTTGTGCCAAATTCAAAATTTTCACAAGCTTTCGATACTTTCTATAATCGCGGCTGTCACGTCTTTTGGTTATTCCTTGATTGGGATTGGTCTCTCCATTGCCAAAGTTGCAGGTCAGTTAAGAAGTCGCATTATTACTTGATCTTTTAATGGTTAATCTTATGGTAAATATTATAAGCTCTGCTGAATGCTGAAATGAGATGTATCGTGTATAATTGTTTAAGGTGGAAGCCATGCTAAAACAACACTAACTGGAGTACAAATTGGAGTCGATGTGACAAAAGAACAAAAGATGTGGAACATCTTTACTGCGTTGGGGAACATGGCCTTTGCTTATGCTTTTTCCATGGTTCTAATTGAAGTACAAGTAAGCTTTTGTACCGTTGATATAAAATTAGAGACATAATGGGATTTAAACAGGGTGTTGGAAATTTTGAATTGATGGTTGTAACCGACAGGATACACTTGGAGCAAGCCCACCGGAGAATGTGGTGATGAAGAAAGCATCGACAATTGGGATTTTCATAACCACGTTTTTCTACATGCTATGTGGAGTTATGGGTTATGCAGCATTTGGTAACGCTGCACCGGGGAACTTCTTGACAGGGTTTGGATTTTATGAACCATATTGGCTCATTGCCATTGCCAATATCTTTATAGTTGTCCATCTTGTTGGAGCGTACCAGGTAATGTTGTTACTTTTTAAACCTTTATCGTTCATACTGGGGTATGATACCATTTAGATTTTGGAAGTATATCTGAAAAAAATGAATTCCCAACCTAAACGTATCAAATCCATAACCACTCTCTCAAAAAATGACTCGAGAAGACTAATTTGAAATTACATGTAAATGATTCGACTTGACATGATTGACCTGTTTGTATCACGGGAAGTAAGCAATTCTTCATGGTCTGATCTAGGAGCATGATATTGATAATTGATGTACTTATGATAGGTATTCGTGCAACCACTTTTCGAGTTTATTGAGTCTCAATGCGCAACTAGATGCCCACGAAACAAATTCATCAATTCAGATTATCCGATCAACCTCCCCAGTGGGGTCTACAACGTCAATATGTTCAAATTGGTATGGCGATCATTATATGTGGTAGTGATGACTGTCATAGCAATGCTCCTTCCATTCTTCACCGACATTGTTGGACTTTTAGGCGCGTTTTCCTTTTGGCCACTCACCGTATTCTTCCCTATTGAGATGTACATTGTGCAAGCCAAAATCCAACGGTTCTCGCTAAAATGGATAGGGCTGCAAATTTTAAATGTTGCATGCTTTATTATTTCACTCTTAGCCGCTATAGCTTCCTTTAGAGGTATTAGTGTAAGTGTTTCGGAATACAAGCTTTTTCGTTCTGTATCTTAGGTGTATCTCAATATGTACCATTTCCCAAGAGATTCTTACTTTCAATGTGTATAGAAGCTTGAAAGTATATACTTGTCATGTCGTGGTCGTCTTCTTCATGAATTATGGAACATTAAGCAGCGGTTTATTAACTGTAAGCCCGTTTAAGGCCTCCGTGGTTGTATTCACTTGTATTCCTTGTATAAAGATGATCACATTTGTTTTGCTCTAATGAATTGCAAGTTTATTGGGATCCCCTCACTTCTATTTTTAGTATACACATCACACACAGAATAATTAAAATACTCTTTCCGCCCTGATCATTTTCTTTACGTTTTTCTTATTAGGGCGCTTCAATAGTTTCATTCGCTTGAGATGTGTATAAGTTGGTTTCCGCAAAGTGTAGGGTAATTGGGACGGAGGGGTAATAATGATTGAAAGTGCTACCATTGCAATTTGCTCGGGTAACTTTTTTAGCTGCTCGTTCAAGATGCCTCGTGCAAACAGAGATCAATGAATTACACTGTAGTGGATTTGTTCTTCCGCCAAAAATCTAATGATCAAGTCAGTCGAAGATTTTATTATCAGTCACACAAATTATCCATCCATGTAAAAGAAAAACCATAACACAATATGCAGCATCGACAAAAATGAGTTCAGGGGTGTGGAGATTCACTTCGTTCTCTCAGAATGCGCAAATGCTTACTGAGAACTTGAGCAGGCAGCATAAACGACACCAGAGGCACAAACTTATTTAACATTGAGAGCAATGGAGAACATGTAGCTTTCAGAATGTTACAAAACTGATAAGAGTAAACCCAGTTGATCGATTCATTCAGCAACAATTGTATTTCAGACGATAACAGATGGTAAAAACCAGAACAGAGTTTCTAAACAAATCTGAGTACAAACAATCTTAGCAAGTAAACTCCAAACTAGATGATCAAAACAGAAAACAAAGTAAAACTTAAGCCTTGTCACTCTTGGAAGCAGCAGAAGCAGCTTGACCACGAAGACGACCAGTCCTGCGAGCAGCAATAAGACCAACCTTTTGACCGGGTGGGGCATCCCTACGGACAGTACTGGCATGACCAATGTGTTGATGGTTACCACCACCATGAGGATGCTCAACTGGATTCATAGCAACACCTCTAACCTTGGGCCAGCAGTTTCTCTTCACTCTGAACTTGTGGTAAGCATTTCCAGCCTTTAGAAGTGGCTTCTCAGTACGACCACCTCCGGCAATTTGCCCAATCATAGCACGGCAACCACTTGGGACCACCTTCTTGGCACCTGATGGAAGCTTGACCCTGCAATTGGCAATAACAATTAGAAATAGAAGCAGGTGATGAAACAGACTAGTTTTAGTAGTTAGAATACGCATCATACTGATAAGAAAATTGATTCAGGACAGAGGGAGTCATAAACAAAGATTAGTTTCGGAAGGATCAGCACCTCAACTATTGAGGTGACAAACCCAAATAAAGTTTGGATAGTACGATAACGATAATCAAAACATAAGTTTTAGAATAAACACAAAACGATACATCATGAAACTGTTACTCCAATGACACAATGTTACAACATGAATTAATGCTCTCAACCATTTTCCTCAGTTGGTTACCAAACCCAATTAAAGCAAAACACAACCTCACCAATCCAAATCAAAATCATTCTCCGAGAAAGATAACTGTAAAATATAAGTTTTCGTGTAAATACAACAACATCCCGGGTTATAAAACTGTTAAACTAATGACACAAAGCTACAACAAGAACTAATCCTCCCAACAATTTTCCTCGGTTAATTAACAAACCTGATTAAAGCAAAACACAGCCTCCCCAATCCAAATCATTCTAACATCAAAGAAATGAGAATCTCCCAAGACAGGCTCAGCTTCATTTTACAACAAAATAATAAGTCCTCCCTCCGTTCCATTCATTTGTTTACCTTTCATATATTCCTTATGAGGAGTATTTTAATCTATCATAAAACCGTCTCGTATAAGAATCTATAGAGAAAATAGCAACCTAAGGTATCTATCATACGACCGTCTAATATAAAAATCTATATAGCAATAAATTCAAACAATAAACACCATCGATCCATTTTAAAAAAATCTCCAAATCTCAATGCTAAACAAAACTACAGCCAATCGCTATATTTTCAACATCGATTAAAAAACAAAATTAAATTACCCAAATCAATCTAATTAGAATAACTCATTCATTTTCACATTTCACATGTCTCAAACCATATATCCAAGCAAACGTTAAAATGAAATAGGAAAACAAATGACCGAGACGGAAATTATCGAAAGAAACATACCTAGAGGTATCATTATCAGGATTATGAGAAATAACAATAGCATAATCACCAGAAGCTCTAGCAAAAACACCACGATCACCAACATGATGTTCAACATTACAAACAACAGCACCTTCTGGAATACTCCTCAATGGCAACACATTTCCAACCATCAGATTAGCTTTCTTCCCACAATACAGAAACTGCCCTGTATACATCCCTTCTGCAGCAACAAACAGTTCCTTCTGATGCTTGTACCTGAAGGGATGTCGGAAGGTGACCTTAGCTAGGGGAGCACCACGACCAGGATCATGGATGATGTCGGTGATGACTCCTTTCAGGTAACCGTTGCGTTCACCGAAATCGAGGGTGCGGAGTTTGGCGGCGCCCTTGCGGTGGTGTGTGTGGGATTTGAAGATTGAGCCTGCTCCCTTACGTTGTGCCCGGATGACGCGACCCATTTTTGGTGAGTTTTGGGGATTCGGCTGCGGTTTGGGGGAAGGGGAAATGGGAAATGGAGAAATGAGGAGGGTTTGTGGGATTTATATTTAGGGTTTGTTAGGGTTTCGAGTTTTATGATGGGCTTTTTGGGTTGTGTTATGGTTGGCCCAAGTATTTTGAATGTTGTTTAGCTAAAGTTGGTAAATGGGTCAACCAGATCAAGTTCGATTGGTTCAATTTGGTTTGGGTTTAAACGAATTCGGGTCATTTTCAATTTTGTTATTATCAACTTATTTAGGGCTAACACTAAGTTCCCCCACAAATAAATAGATAAATATTCAGGTCGGGTTAATTTGGGTTCAGATCAAATTCGGATCCACAGTTCAACTCGGGTTACTCAAATAAACATTCAAGTAGTTTTTGAGTTAGGTTATTTGTGAGTTGTGTTATTCGGAATGTTCAAGGATCATAATTTGAAAGGTATTTGTTTAATACGAGTGACCGTTGATTGTTGGTTTCAACACATCAAAATCTAACTGATCTCGTGTAGCGGTCAATTTGACTTGAATGAGCTCAATACGAGTGAGAGAGTTCATTGTTGACCGGTTATAATGCTAGTTATGCACTTATGAGTTATGACTTACGACTTATGCGTATCATCCATTATTTTGTACTCCGTTGTAACTTCAAAGACTTTTCGGGAGAGAAATAGTGTAATAACTAATACGGAGTACTAGTGAGACAGATTAGAGGGTACAACAATTTCCCAATTTCATAACCTACTTCAAAGACTTTTTTAGTCGTGACGGGAGGTGGGGTGATAACAGTGATATTATATCATCCCAACGCTTTATGATCTTTATCATCAACTCCGCCGATGATAATATTGCAACAGGTGATGATACTCATGAAGTCATGATCTTAAGTTCGAATCTGTTCAACACTGAAACTGCCATTAACGCTCCCAGCAGGAATGCCCTGACTTTGATTGGCCAACAGTTTAGACTCAATCCCTCTTCATTTTTGGGGCCAACGGTGACAGACTGACAGTAAACGAAGATGCATGTATATATTATAAGCTTTTTTTATACAAGATGCTGGTTTCAGTGAAGTTCTTTCTAACTTGTGATCACGAACTGTGATTACGACGACTTTGACTCCATCGACCCTCGATAACATAAAGAGAGTACTTCTTACTATTAAAATACAAGAAAGAGGATGAGCAACTACTGAACTTTAATTTACAGATTACAGAGATTGAAAATCTCATTGTGGTCCTCGGAGTATTGGAAGTGTCGGAAGCTATCACCTGGACATCGCGGCTTACTGTGTGATTCTCTCTTCTTGAAGAAGTACATACGGATCAATATACTGCGGGGGAGATATTGGGATATTGCTTCCGTCATGGACAAATGTTGGTCCAAAGTACTGCAGTAAAATAATTCATTCAGAAATGTTAAAGAAAAGATATTTACTGTCAAACAATTTGTTCTTCTCACATTATTTTCATAAGCATTTCTAATGATCTTATCTAATCTACCTCCTCATTGACTACAAATTGAGGAAATCGGAATACTCTTCAACTATCTCCACACTTGTAGGTTTCGACATAGTATTATATCTTGGCTGGAGAGTTGATCTCGGAATCGCGTGCGATTCTTGCCTGTCTAATCTAGACGACACACTACAGATGCAGGTGACCGATACCGCTTCAAAATTAATGCTATGACCTTCAAAACCTTTACAACTCAATGGCTTAACTTTAGGACTCCTGTTTCAAGCATGTGTGGTAACTAAGAACAACACAAAACACCATGATGCCACCCTATCACAATCCATAGGAAGCACAAACCTCGTAGAATGAAAGTATTACAGGGATGAATAAAGAAAGTTCACAGAGCAGTAACTGGAATTTAACAACTTACAGTTGTTTTTCCAATGATCCCCCATCATATGTTCAGTAAACAAATTTTTTTAAACATAAAGATAGGGAAAATCTGAACATCGTAGAGGAAAGATCCGGATGTTTACCAGATAGAGAGCAGCGAAAATGCCAAACGTAATGAGAATCAGAGGCCAAAATGCCAGGAAGAATGTTCCGCCAAGTCTTAACAAAACTTTACCACGCGGAATTAACCCCTGTTCAACAAATACGAAAAGGATGACAGAATTATATATCACCAGAATGACAAATACGACATGATGTATCTTCTGTTAAGAAACAATAAAGTCAACAGTCACCTTCAAATGGAAACATGGTGCAAGGAAACAAGGTAACAATTAACAAGTCAAAAAAATAACCTACAATACTAAAACTTACAATCTGAGGTAAACTATACCCCTCAGAGAGTGGGATGACGCATCTGTGTTGGGTACTTCTGACAAAGGCAGAGTAAAATACGAGGCAATAGAAGTATAAATGTATAATACCCTAAACAGTAGGCAGCCAAAGTTCACAACTGCTGTAAATGTGTTCAACAAAAGAACAACTAGTGTAAGGACTGAGTCTTTCCGACACAAACTATCAGATAAAAAAATAGAGGACATTCAAGATCTTTGTAACTAAACTCTAGAAAACAGACCACAGATCCACAGTCAGAGAATATAGACATCAGCCATATCTACTAGATACATGCATCACACATATCATACAAGAACACTCCCATTCGTGCAGTAAAGAGCACAAGTTAAGGGAGTGGTAATTGAATTTGTGGCTTTTATCTATCTATATGGAACGCCTCAGTGAAAGAATTTTCACTACGAAAACAGATTTTCCTTTATCACTCGTATAGGCAAAAGCAGTATCGTCAGAGTATCCTATCTGAAATGATGCGACAAATTAATTAGCAAGGGAATATAAATATTAGTAGCACCTTATTATTTGAAATGATGCGACATATGAAGCACAGAAAACAAAGCAACAATTATGCGAGAAACGACAGAGACTTCCTTTAACTTACGCTAAATGACATCATTTTATTTCACAAAGTCCTAACAAACGAATAACTGAACAACGTGTCAACGTCATACAAAGAAAGCCGCAAAAACTACGAGAAACTCTATTAACGACAGTGACTTCCTTTAACTTACGCTATGTGACATCATTTTTTCACAAATTCGCACAAACAGGTAACTGAACAACGTCACACAAAGAAAGCCGCCAAAACTAAGAGAAATTCTTTTTAAGACATCTAATAACTGCTTTCTGGTGAAAAACTAGACTGATTATATATTTGTGAAAGGGGGTGCAAGAACTCTATCCAAAGGATTTTTTTCTCATATGCATTTAGTAAATAAATGTCAAAATTAGCAAATGCGTAGCCTGTCATAAATTTTGTGCTTAAATGCAAAGACAAGAAGAGAAACTTACTTACAAGTTCATAATCTTAAAAGCATAAACTTCCAATTAAGTTACTTAACCTTTAGTTCCTCTCCCTATGTCTTTTTTTGACAAATAGCTCCCCTTATTATGCTATAACTATATTTAGAACCTTGCCTGAACACTGAGAAAACAATCGTGTTTGTGGAAAGGCAAATATAGTATATGGCCTAATATTATCATTTGTGAATGTTACCAAGAGTAAAATCTGTACTTTTTAATGGCATTGCCTCACTAGTTGCTTGACACAACGAGTTAAGAACAACCTATATGTTTTCATTAATATATATCTTATTTCGTGCATTAAAACCTGAAAGCTCTTGACGCTTAGTTCCACTTTGACTTAAGACCAAAAGGCACGCTCTGTACAAGAGTAACAAGTCTCTTTTTTTTTTTTAAAGAACAACAAACTCAGTTTGAAGATGCAGAAGGTGCACCGAGGCTCTATGGGGCTGAGGTGACGAGGTGCAAGGCGAAGGCGCATGCCTTTTGGACGCGAAGCGCCCTATTTTGGTAATAAACTATATTTTCCAAATAAAATTTTGGTCAACAATACCTTTTGTAGGAGTTTTCAAGTTGGCTAACATGTAAAAAAGTACTCTTATAAGTTGGAAATTACGGGGAAAAGAAATGGCATAATTGAAGATATAACCGATAAAGATATGGAAAGTGCATACTAGTGAGCCCGGAGGCGTTTTGGCCAGTGTCTCATCCAAGGCATGAGTGCATGATTTTTAAAACAAAGACAACAAACGACACTTAATTCATCTTTAAATGTACAAGAGAAACAACCAAAGAAAAATTTTCTTGTGCAAAACTAAGGATCTCAACCCAGATACGACGGTTCAGCACACGAGCAAACAAGCTTTTAAAAATGAGTGAAAATGCAAAATAATTTGCAAACTATATGCAAGGCAGAGTAACACTCAATTATTTATATTCCAAAATTTTCACCATTCGTTTCTTATATTTTCCACTTTGTGGTTTAGATGAAGGTCCAGTTAAAAAAAGAGTATGTGCCTGTCACAAAATCTGAAACCCTAGATGAATCAGCAGATACTACCATTAGATCTTGTAGTTTTGAATATCCCACAGCAGGCTTTAATAATAGATGCATTTATATGTGCTTTGTTAACATGTTCTCTTGGACCTCATACCAATACCAACCAATATCTTAATTCATTCTTTTTTGATACAGCATTCACTTTTACCGTGAACACTGGCCTGCGAAGGACTTCCAAACTGTCAGGCAGCTTCATCCGGAAGGCATCAATCTTTTTCCAATTATTGGGGATATTATGATTTCTGTAAATTCTATCTTTGTATATTTTTGATCAAGACTAGTAGTAATACCGGGATATAAGAGGATTAAAAAATCTTTTAGGTATGCGCTTTTTTCTGGAGTTTATATGGTGTTCTGAATTTACAGGAATCCCACGATGTACAGGAAACATGCCAACTATCAGAAGATATAAATTAAACAACAATACCCTGATAACAATTCAATATCCACGTAACCTTAACTCCGCTAGATTGCTTATAAGGGTATTACTTACTAGAGTCGTCTGACCGGTAGTCTGCAGACACATGCTTTGAGATCAAAAGACTTCGTCAGACGGACTTTAATTATACTGTAACTTTTTCTTTCTAGTTGTATCGTGTATCTCAAATTATAAATGAGAAAAACAGACAGACGCGTTGTTAGTATACTGTTGGACGCTTGTATAAGAAAAGTGGGGGAAAAACACAGTAGATCCTACATTAACATATAGGTGCTACACTGCTACCCACTTCGAACAAAATAATGCAGGATTATCCACTGCGTTGGTCCAATTTTCTTACAGTCACAAACTCCAACAGAAACTTGATATAATTTATACAGAATCAAGAGTGTTCATATTACTTTGGCCGAAAATTGTAAGCAATTTTTTTCTACATGGTCAGACCAGAGTATGCTAATAAATACTTATAGGAATTCTATTAATAAACCATGAGGTACAAGAATTCATATTTCGATAAGGTCAAATTTGTAATGAGATTCCATCAAGATCTTCATCGGTACCGTTTTGTTCTGTGAATATATCACAACTTTATCCCAATGTCACTTCGAAATCATCAACAAGTGCATGTCAATAAGTTTTGCAACAAATTCTGGACGAATGGTACTCCGTAGTTGGGTATACAGAAAGCACAAGGGTCAATACGGCAATGTAGGGTCCTATACTCCTATCATATTATTTGTATAATAAATAAAATTTGGGCTCTCAGGCATGAATTTCAAGATATCAATTTAACACGCAGAAATACAAATAAGCCAAAGCATCAGGTTAGGCAAGGTCATTTGAGCAAAGAACAAAATTAGTTATGTTAATAAACAAAATCATCAAAAAGTTAAATGTATGTCAACCTCAAGGCCTTCGCTGTTCAACGCCATCGATTGCTCCCTTTGATTAGTTAAACTTTTATCAAGACGACCCATTGCGATTGAATTCCTCTGTGAGAATGATCGATCACCTCCCTCTTCCATTATCTCGTTCCCAAATGTGCCGTTGTTTATCTCCTCAAGCAGTGATGCTGGTGAAATACCTCTTTTTCTTAGCTCCTTCATGAACAAAGACTCCGGAGGTTCACCATCTACAAGGAGTTAGACAGTTAGTGATGATGCTAAGCAAACATTGAATAAATACATTTTAGGAAGATTACATAATTTCATACATCCGAATAGGCGAATAGTCGAAAGAGTTCAAAGTTACACTGGATAGTGGAACAGTTTCGGAACATAAAAATCCAAAAGCCAAAATAAACAAATACGAGAATGGTTCCTTAAAACAGTTGAGAACATATTAGCATGGAAAGAAAAGAGAGAGCAGAGTCAACTAGACTAGCAAAGTAGTGATAACTGTTAAACGAAATATGGAACAACGCAAAACTTAATCTCAGCATTTTATATGTTACATTGACAATCACGAAGTACATCCAACTCATGTGAGAGGGAAACCAGAAATTAATCAGGCAGCCACTACGCTACACCCATGGAATATGCTTTAACTCCCAAGTAGAAACAGAAATAATGCACTAGTTCATTCAGTACGACATTCCTTCAACAGGCATTATAAAATCTTTTACGCATATGTTACTATACGTAACTCAATCTTTCTTTTTAGCAGGCAATTCTCGATTCAAGAAAGAAGGACAAGAGGCCTCCTGTGAGCTATTATGAAATCTATTTTTATGGCATGGGACCTCAAGTCAATGTACTGTAATGTATAAGAATGAATTACAAGTTAACATACTCCGCTTCCTTCTAAGACTATAGGATCATAAAAAACATGGCTTACTTAGAGAGATTTGATATGCCTAAAAAAAAAATCTCCTTAGCATCTACATGCACAATTTATCATCCTCATCGAGAAATCTAGGAGGACTTGGTTAATATTAAAATAGACATTTGGGGTTTTTCGAATGGTGAAGTAATTTTTATTGTCAAAAAGGGTCTAAGGATGGGTCATAGAATGAGCCCTATATAAACAGAAGGGGCTAGTGCTCGAGGTTTCACCACCTGAGGCAGCAGAAAACATGAAGCACTTACGAAGACGTAGCAGAAAACAAAGATTGTGTGGAAAGGGAGTCAAAAACTGCCAAAGGTGGTTAGTCAGACTGAATGTAATCATAAAGATACATATCATGTGATATAGTCGCCATTCTCAACAACCGTACAGGAAGTTTGTCAAGGTGAATCAGTCAAGGAAGTTCCCCAATTATAAATAGATTGGGCGATTGGCTTGTAAAATGCATATATAAACAGAGGCCTTTTCATTTATAAATAGATCAAGGAGCCATGAGATCAAAAACACATCAAACAACGACAAAACACAGCTAACAAGTGGACAACTAAGCTTTTATCCTAGATTCCGAAGAATAGCGTCTTGCGCAGGACATTAGGAACAGTTTAAAAGTAGGGTTCTTTAACTAATAAAGCATGTCATCGAAGGCACCCAAACTCACGGGTTGACTAATTGTATACTTCGTGACACTTACATTAATATATTGGTCTTAGATGCAAGTTGTATCACAAATCGCACTGTGAACTTGTTTACGTGAATATGCATAACCCTCCATAAACATCTTCCATTAGACAGCAAGTAAGATATTTATGTAGAGGCCAACTTGCAACTTGAGAGGAATGATCAAAACAGATACTAGATGGAAATATTATACCATTTAAGTAGAATACAGTATACAATCAAACAGAATCACCCCCTTCAGAAATGGAATTAATTCCTGTGTGCGAGTTAAGTCGTTTTCCACTCGTCTGGTTTAGGAACACCCAGCTGTGTAGCAATCATAAAATACCAACCATAAATGGAAACAAAGCCTAGACTTCAGCCAGCAGAACAAACAATACCACAAGGTACGGAATTCCGGAGCACATCGTAATGCTAAAAAGTAAGAATTACATTAATTTTTGCTAAATTACCTAGACATGTTCTCATTCTTCATGCTTCTGCATTCATTGTTATTAAATGGTATGTTCACCCACATGCCAAATTTTCTAATCAATGATTTCATTTTTCTGCCTCATAAAGAA
This sequence comes from Silene uniflora, assembly GCA_018983105.1. Classification (NCBI taxonomy): domain Eukaryota; kingdom Viridiplantae; phylum Streptophyta; class Magnoliopsida; order Caryophyllales; family Caryophyllaceae; genus Silene; species Silene uniflora. The sequence continues at coordinate 4,444 of JAGPOY010000673.1, read as the reverse complement.
TCTTATTCCAAAGTGAAGTTAGGGGATTGGGCCCTACACAGCTCTTCTACTCCATGAAAAAGCTCACAAGCCATTTTGATTTAGTCTTTAATGTCCAACACAAATACCAAAATAAATATTCTCTTTGTTCCCATCAATTATTTACCTTAGGTTTTTTCTAATATATCTTGTCATAAAAATAACAAGGAGTACATCTTGTATAAGGACACCAAACTTTAACAATGAGCTATCTAAGATTCTCCTTTATCTCGGGTCATTTGTTTACCTATTCTATTTAAGGGTGTTTCATTTAGTTTACAAATGATCGGGCAAAGGGAGTACCTAAACTCTTCAAATAACTAATGTCTAATGGTGAGCCAAGTGAAGTCGAGTCAGATGTACGCAGCTTTACCCTGCCTTCACAACACAAAGATATTGTTTCCATATGACATACAATGTAAATTAATTCGAGAATTGCATCAAAAGACCGCTACTTGACAAAAAGTTAACCATGCAGAATGTTTTTTTTCTAAAACAAGTAAACAATAAAAACTTACTGCTGTCATTGGGCCTATTATCACCATCTTGTAATTTACAGCATACTCTATTACCATAACACACCCTCCTCCTCCTTCTACCATCATCATTACCACCAAAACCCCGGTGCCGCGACCGCAGCCGAAGAAACCCTTTCCCCTGAACTTCTGAGTTATGAAGTGCAGAAAAAACAGCAGGCTTCATCATTTGCAAAGAACCCATTGTCATTCCCTGACAATAAATTCAATCAAAAAACAAAATACTGAACCAAAACACAAAAAGACAAGATCTTTATGATGGGTTTTCGAGTACAAATAATGGGTTTGATTCAATTTTGCCTTCAGTTTGAAGAAAGATGAGAAAGGTTATGGGAAATGTTTATGTTGCAGGTGAACAAAGAGAATAAGAAGGGGAATTTATACGGAGTAGTTGGGAGTTTAATGACGAAAGATGATTGGGAAAAGTGGTGTATTTTAGTGAAAATGAGGTGAGTTTAGGATAGAGTGCGCATAAAGTGGGGATGTATTCATGTAGTCATGTGGGATTTGGGTGTTTTTTGCGTGAAAATATTGCGATTTTAAGGAAGGTTTTGAGTGAATTTGTGGCCAAGAGAGGATAGTGTCAAAGTTTGTGACGTGTGATTGTGTGCTTCTTTTGTCTATTTGAGAGGTATTGTGGCTTGTAGGATGGAGTTTTCTTTGGGAAGGTTTTGTGGTGGTCCTTTGGTTTTCTTGTATAGTTATTTAGTTACGTAGGTGGGGTGGATAGACGATAGCAGAGTCATATAAGGAGGCTCGGACGTAATAACACTATGTAACTAGTTTGTTTGGATTGAGGGATTCGAAGTAATGATTCGGTGCGTGGAGCTAGTGCGGATTGTATACAACTCGCTGATGGAGGGTAGTGTTGTGGAGGCGTGCGCAACTTGAATCCGGAAAAGGAAAGATGGATTTGGTTGAAGATGTGGAGAACTCTGGTACTTCCTCGTATTAAAATGTTTTGTTTGCAATGTGCAAGCAGGCGCTGACGGTTAATAATTCGGTGTTGATTGCATACAGCCTATTACTGATGGAGGTTCGGCGTGGAGCTTGAATTCGGAAAAGGAAAGATGGATTTGGTCGAAGATATGGAGACGCCTAGTACTTCCTCGTATTAAATTGTTTTGTTGGCAAATGTGTAAGGAGGCGCTTGGTAACGAAGACAAATATGGCAAGATGACTCGAAAATGGAGATGTTGCGTGCCCGATTTGTCTAGCGCGGGAGGAGATCGTCTTATATATCTTTTGGGGTTGCAGGTGGGCGGGAAGGATGTTGGGGGGAGGAGGGGTTCTACAGATACCGTCGAAATATGGGTTTTAGTTAGAGAAAGCTTGATGAGATGGAGTGTAACGTTGTTCATGGTGGTGTTGAGCGAATTGGGAAGCTTGGAATAAAGCGGTATTTGACGCGAACCAAGTCGAGCAGATAGAGGGAGTGATAGGGGAGATGAAAGTCGAGGACGGGGGCATGGGAATCGGAATGAGCAAAGGAGTGGGAAAGGGTGGATTGAGTGCTACCGCAAATTAAATGGGAGAGGTAAAAATAAATGTTGATGTTGCGGTGTACAAGGGGAGAGGTGTGGATGATGGTATATTGGTATGGTTTGTCGCGAGGGAGGGGAGGTTACATGGGATATAGTGGAGAGGTGGAACTAGACGATGGCGAAAGCGGTTGCAGTTTTTAAAAGAGTGCAAGAGGCGAGACGTATAGGTTTCCAGGACATTGTTATACAAAGTGATTGTTTGGGAGTCATCAATGGACTTCAGCAAATGAAGGAGGGGCGCAACGATCCCTTTTCTGTTCTTTATGACATATATATTATCGTTATGTTCTTCTTCTAGTTACATTAGATTGTCTTATACTAGTAAAATTAATTATAAAGTAGTCACGCACTAGCTTATTACTTAATGCGACTGGTAGGTAGGAAGATATGTCTGGTTCTTTTCCTTATACATGGTTGATCTTGTAACTTGCGATTAAATGTTGGAGGAAAATTGCTTCCAAAGACCTCCCAGTACTCTGCGTGCCCTCACTTTCTCTTCTCTCCATTTCATTTCCCCTATCCTCCGTTCGTCCCTTTCTTCCTTATATTATCATCTGAACAAATGTTAAAGGACAAGAGGGAGTAATAATGGGGAGTGAAAGGGAGATTTCCGTCAAATATTTTCTTAATAAAAAGAAAATCATTTACGCAGGAGGGAAAAATAGAGTTCATTTACCTATATATCGCTAACTTAATAAATGAAGTTACCTCTTTCTAAATCCCTTGTCTTTTTTTCTCCAAATTTCTCTTACTATTGGTGATAACTGGCAAGTGAATGTGAAAAAACTTCGTGTGTGAATAACTATTGCTCATTTCGCCCATATATGGTGATAATACAAACCTTGATTGATTCATTGATTCAATAATGGGTAATCATCAAGGTTAAATTTAATCTTCACTTTGACTTTTGTTTCCGATCTTCAATCTTGACTAGTGGTTTTAGTTTCTAATCATTTCATTTTCTTTCCTCTTCGATTTGCCTTGACATTGATTTGACCTAGACCTGGCAAAGTTGATCCGAAAAGGTTGACCCAAGACCCGAAACGACCCGAAATGTATCCCAAAAGTGATTCGACCCGAAATTGACCCGACCCAAAGTGACCCAAAATTATCTGATTGACCCAAAATAATCCGATTGACCCAAAATGACTTAATTAAGGCAAAATCATGACCCGAAATGACCCAAACGACCCAGATTGACCCGACCTAAAGTGACCCCGGTCCGACCCGAAAGTGACCGGATAAGTTATTGACCCGAAAATGACCCGACCCAATGGGACCCAACCCGAATGACCCATTTACGAGGTCTAAATTTTGACCCATATGGTTTTAAATCGCCACTTTGGTACCGCATCTATTGTAATAGAACTACGTAGTTTATTTTCGCAGTACGTTTTTTACTCAACACAGTACTTTTTTCTCCAAACTTTCCATTTGTTTGCCCTTCACTAAAAAATCAGTAAACATAAATCTCTCTCCCTTCTCTCTAACATTGAAACCTTACTCATCTTCAACAACTATAAAATTCTTCAATTATGAACGGTTATTCAAGTGATAAAAAGGTAATTTATTCCTTAATCCTATATTACTCATTCAATTGAATATTTTTTGTAATTTAGTTTCTTTTTTTAATTAGGGTTTAGGGTCCAAGACGGTTCGTAAACAATGACACAGTACAAAGACGTAGTACGGTTACTACTTTGAGTAAATTACAAACAAAAAAAAAGTCAAAAAAATACTCAATGTAGTACAGCCGTGTAATATTTGTCGACGCACCACCACCACGTCATCACTACCGCCGCATCTCCCCTCTCGCGACGCACCACTACTGGCGGCGAACAAGTCGGCGGCCGACGGTCGACATCTACACTATACACGCTATAATGAATTCATATGAATTGATACGGAAATTGAATAATGAATTGATATGATACTTGATATGAATTTATACGGAAATTGATGTGAATAATGAATTGATATGAATTGAAATTGGATTTGAGATTTGTGATGGGGCATATTCTGCACCGACTGACCGGGTCAACATCTTGACCAGAGTCAATGCTCACTGACCACGTGTCACACAGCATTGGGCTACTTGACCCTCTTGGCCTGGCATCAAGCCAGCCGAGGGACGCATACGGCCTCGGTGCTCACTGACCTCAAGTCACACAGCACTGAGCTACTTGGGTCTCGGCCTGGCGACCAGCCAGCCGAGGGACTCTCTCGGCCTGACAACAAGCCAGCCGAGAGACGCTTACGCGAGCTCACATCCGGCCGACGGGGCACGTAGACAATGCGTGCCTGCCAGCCTGCCATGAGTCCATACGGCGAAGGGCAGAACAGACA